>JAMBUN010000015.1:0-109532 GCA_030271035.1 Microascus cirrosus
CAAAAAAGCAGGCCCACCTAAGACTAGGGCGTCTTGTACGTCTCCAGGTTCTCAGGTAGGTCAAAAACGATCTCCCTTGTGAGATTCTTCTCAACCCTCCGGACGGCGGCATCGTCTTTACTAATGACCCCCCGCTTGATGAGGAACTTGATCATGACGAGCGCGCAGTTCGGCTTGAACCAGTTGTTCTGCAGCGCCACTAGTACATCCGCCACACTCATCCACTCAAACCAGCCGACCTTAGAGTCTTGAGACTTGGCCGGGGACTCCCATTTGTCCTTGGCCCTGAGCGAGAAGCAGGCCTTGGTGCTAATCTCGAGGGTGCCTGCGAGCTTGTTTGCACCCTGGGGACGTATCATAGAGAACACAACCGAACCGTCGTATGGGGCCGTCGTGGCGTCCAGAGTGTCGCCGTACTCCTCCTTTGCCTCACGAGCGAGGCCCTCGCGCACGGATTCGCCATATAGGAGGCCGCCAGCAACGGTCTGGTCCAGCATGTGAGGGTACGAGGCCGTCCCTGAACGGTGTTGGACGTATATGTGCGTATCCTTATTCTCATCTACATAGTATACCGTCAAATGGACGCCGATCTGTAGGACGCCCAGGTACACGCCGAGCTTATCGGGGAACTTGATATCGGGGTGGCCCCCGACAAGTGGGACGCGGGCCGTGTCCATCTCACCCTTGAGGCCCTTGAGGGCAGGGTATTCGGTCCCGGAATAATTCTTGTTTATTTCCTCGAATTGCTTCGTGATCTCCTTGGGTTCCAGTCCGTCGGGCATGACGACATGTCCCTTGGTGATACGCGGCGGGATGTCTACCTTGGCCTTCCTGGCGCCTTCCACGGCTGTCTCCACAAAGCCGTGCTTGGCCCACTGAACGGTCTTGAATATGCCAGGTTGAAGGATGCCAAATATCTTGAATGTCTTCTTCCTGTCTGGCAGACAAAGGTAGGCGTGATTGACCGGCAGCTCCCAGTCACTCGTGAAGTTGTTGCAGGCACCAACAAGGGATGGGAACCTAGGGATGGCCTCCTTCGCCGCTTCCGACGAGGTTGGCTTCTTCCCGGCTGCGCCCAAGCAGATAGATTGATCTTTGCCCTTGTCTGAGGAGGTTGATGTCGTCATGGTGAGGTAATGGGTTGGCATTGGGACTGGTAACGCTGCGAGGACTAACGGAGAGTGTGCTGGGGCGAGAGAGTGGTGATGCCGTCGAGAGGGACTGGAATCATCGTGAGACGCCCCGTATAAATACCCAGATGACGAGGCTGCATCCGGGCAGACAGCAGGAAGCTCAAAGTCTATCAGGGCGCGGGGCGAGTCCGCACCGGGATGGGTGCCCTGACGCTCGAATTCCACGACGGCGGGCGAGTCCATACTCACGCCGTCAAAGCCGTCAGGAAGGCCTTTTTGAGGCGAGATAAGTCGCTATATCTTAACGCAGTCGTCCCACTAGAACACAACTGCAGTCGCGCGAGTCCCTTGAGGGCGTGGCCTAAAGCGCGCGCATCCTCCGGATGTGTCTCCTGGATGGGAGAGGACTCAAAGGACCACCAGTGCGCGTGACCGGAAGCATGTTATGTTTGTTGTTCGTCGCCCAGCATCAGGTCGCCTCTCGTGGGGGGGCTGGCGTGGCCGACAAGGGAGGTGCAAGTAGAGCGGGCGGCGTCGGGGAAGGCTCAACGCCCTAGCTCGGAAAGGGACAAGGGTACCGGTGACAGGCTTCCCCGCTTCGGTTCAGGGTGGGAGCACGCCGCTGTAATATTAATTTTGTGTAACAGATGGGCACCGGGATGGGGGATGAGTCAGCGGGTCGGTGTGGAAAGGTGACGGGGAAGGAGCGAGCCACAGGGTTGGGGACGAAGTTTCCAGGATCGGGATCATACGCGCCCGTGGCATGGGGATCCCGAATATCGGATCTGAAATAAGGGGTAACTGATGATGGTTACCCTGCCATAAGATGGCAATATATGATGCGCTGAAGAATGCGGTCAGGCAAGTAGGGTTCATCCCCGTGGACCATAATATGGGAGTTGCATTTTTGCCTCCGGCCGGTGTGGGGATTATAGGATACCGGTGAGCTGCCTCGCCAAAGCACTACAACAAAATCTTCCGTGGCGTTCAATGAGATCGACATACGTGAGGAACAAGCAAGGCCCGATCGGCAGTGATGTCCACCCCGGCTTGCTTCTCGACGGCATACACACGTACCAGGGCGGTGGGCCTTTTACTCCCACCCCAGGACGAAATGCGCTCTTGGCAATGCGGGCTGTAAATGTTTTCTTGAATAGAAAATAAGCTGGAAATTGGCGAGCACCGTCCTGCGGATGCTGGGGCCTGGAGAAATGCAGCATCCGGGCGCCTGCAGCCCGCAACCGGGATCGTCAGTGGCTCAACGGCGTGGCCCAATACTCCTGTGTCGCAATTGGCTCCTAACTACGGGCCGCGACTTTGCATCCCCGGGACGGGAAGAACCCCCGCCAGCGGGGCCCGGTTTAATAAGCTTGGCTTCCCTCGCTGGAGTCGTACTTGTAAATGTCTTGTTGTATTCCGATTCCCGTCCCCATCGAGGGAAGAATTAGAGTTTTCTTTCGCCCCCACATGCAACGCATGAGGCGGCCGTCATCTGAGGCCTTAAACTGGCGGCTAGCGGAGGGCAGCTTTTTTTTTCTTCCTCTTTTCAGTCTGGGGGATGTGACCCGCTTTCCTGATCGGACGAAATGGGTGAGGTGCAGGTTGGGTCGGTGGTGGGGAAAGGAATATGCACCCGCCCGCTTTTGGGAGGTCATACGTGCAGGCGGGGCCAGCAGCCGGTGAGGAGGGAGCCTCCCCGGGAGTGGAAGCATATGCCGGGTTCGCACTTTGCCGGTGTCGGTGAAGGTCGCGTGGAGGGAATACTTTTCCCTGATTCACCTGGTCTACCGAGTCCCGAATATGCATGGGTGAAGTCGTCTTCATGAGTCGTCACAAAAGCATCTCAGCTGCAGGTTCTCGGCACTGCCTGGGTGTCTGGGGAAGGGAGAAGCAAGGGGGCGGCTCTCAGACGACTCCACTCTTGTCGTATCCGCTCTTGCAGCCACATGAAACCACTGCGCTCAATCGGACGATCAGACAGCCCTGCTCGCACTGAGCCCCTAATGCCACACTATTTTCGAGGGAAAGGGAGACACGAAAGGCCGAGAAATAGATATGATACCGCTTGGCACGAGGACGTCCCTGACGAACGCGTCCGTTTTTTGTGGCCGGGTGCGAAGTTTCTGGCGCCGATTGGCTGTACCGGATTTTGGGTGCGATACTCAGATGATCCGCGACGAGTTTGAAAAGTGGCCATACGGGGGATCCTGAGTCGAGTAATTCGAGGCGCGTGCCGTGATCCGCAGCCTCTCGACCGAGGCGTGCTGACCTCATAAGAATGGTTGTTTCCTCATATCTCACTACCTGTTGATTTTTTTTCCCATCCGCGATTTTTCTGATTACTCAACTTAATCTCCATAGATTATACGGCCCGGCGTCGTCTTTCACTTCTTATACTCCTCCATATACAGACCAGGCATCACATCTTCCCCAAACCACCAAAATGCTCCGCCTCACCATCGCCGCCATCCTCACTCGTAAGTCCACCCGCCAAACCTCTACTACAAGCCCACACCAACGCTAACTCTGGCTCTTCACAGTCTCCGCGACAGCCCTCGCGCAGGTCATCCCCAACGATGCCGGCGCTTCCAACGTCGGAAACGGTCAGGGGCAGCAGTTTATCACGGGCGGTTGCGTCGCCGATGCCGACTGCGACGAAGCCATCGCGTGCTGCGCTGACAACGGTCAGGGCGTTGGCGTGTGCTCCGGCATCGCGGCGGCGGAGCAGAACGGGAAGCTGGGTTGCGGGTTCGTGGATGCGAACGCAGATGCGACGATCGAGGCGGCGCAGGCGCAGGCTGCTGAACAGGGGTTCTAAGGTGATTCCGTAAGTGGCTCGGAGGGCGGGATGGGCATGGCATAAAGGATAGCGATGGAGTTCTTTGGGACATGGAGTCGTCAGATACTAAGGAAGAAATTGCCGAATAGCATGATATGAAGTCTCCTTGTGAACGCTTAACTGACCTTCGGTGTAAGCCCAATGACTCGACACTTACGGGATGGCGACTCCTAGAGATTATACCGCTCCCTCAAATGCTCTCTAAATATGTAGACTTCCGTACGTGGCCTAAATCTAGCACCGACTCCTTGAACACATACAGACACTTCACACCGACAACGGCAGCCGCCTCCAGGAGGCAACCCCACACATTCAGCGGGTCCGTCTCCCTCGCCTTCGCTAGCGCCTTCTCCGTGCCCTCCAGATCCCCGACCCGCAAATGCCCCGTTGAAGATGTATATAGGTTAATAGGAATCGTAAGTTCCGCGTGGTCCTTGAAAAACATTAGCAGATCTTAGAGGGAAAGTCGCCCCTAGCTAAGTTTGTGAAATCCTTGTTACAGGAGGCTGCGAAGGAGACCTTTATGGCCTGCACGCTTAGCGGCGCGGAGAAGGAGCAGGCTGCCGTCTAGATACAGGATGGTGTCGGTGGATTGGACACAGATGAAGGCGTCTGCGCCGGCGGTCACGTTGTCTAGTCGCGGGAATGTCGCTGTAGGAGGTGCTGCAGACGAAGTCAGCTCCTGGGAGATCATGGAATTCAACTCGGTGGCGTTGCAGTCCAGATCGCGGACGTGGATTCCTCGTGCCAGGGCTCGAGGGCCAGGCGGTGGCCGAGGTCACCAGTCATGATGGAGTGGAAAACGAGCAGTCTCGCTTCCTCGCCTCAACCATTATATATCAGGTGCCTGGAATGACGGGTCCAGGCATGTTGGCAGTGTGATGGAAAATGAAAGCTATCGCTTGGGTCAGCCTGAGGGTCACGTCTAGAACGTAGTATACTCCCTAGGTGGCCGGTTGTTCCGAGCGGGAGCTAAATGGAAATTACCTGGTCTAGCGCCTCATGGACAATACAGCTGTAGAAACTGGTCTTCAGCACAAATTGCTATGTCCCCCCCCATTATCAATAAGCAATTCATGAGGACGAGAAGGATATGGGGAACGAAGGGTACCAGGTGGCCATGGCCCATGGCCCATGGCAGACTATTCTCTGTCTCTTGCGCGACGGTTAGGGCGTTGAAATCCGGAGTCCATTTATTAGATGAGCCCATGCCTTCTTACGTAGGGAAGCAGAAGGCGAGACAGGATCTTCGTTGGTCTCACAAAGGGCTATAACCGGAAGAACCCAGATGCTGTGCAACGAAGCCTCTTACATGGCCCGTGTTTAAAGTTTACTGGCAATTGGCTCCATAGTGTGTGCTCTTCAAATGAAACTGGTCGCAAAGCATTCGATCCAACACATAGAGAGCTTCTGATCAGCAATACGCGGTGGTAATACCGGGACCTCCGAATTTCAGCGCACCCCCTACCTCCTAGATTTCTAGAGTTGCGGCCATTGTTGCTGATGAAGAAGCTCTCCGTGACACCCTAGCGGGCTCCTACAATTTCAGAGTATCCGTCACTTCAGCAGTTTCGTTGTCGGTGATAGTGCTAAATTGTCGAAGAGGGATGAAGGAGCTGCCCATTACACCATTTTGGATAGGTTATGTCTGTAAGGCGTTGTTCCATTAAGGCCCTCTAGCACCACCCAACAATCGCTCTCGCTCGCTGCCAACCTTGCAGGCCACGCTAGTCGTGCAGATTTGCCCGCATATTGGCCGTCCCCATTGTACCTTAGTCTCACTGCCCAGGCCTTTGCCATCTCCAACCCACGCCGACGTCCCGTTCCTTGTACCGCTGATTCGTCCACGAAACAGCCAATTCGACTTCTTCATAATACCCCGATTGTGACTTGGGGGCCGTCACGTGCGTTCTTGGGTGCTATCACCCCGAAACACGAACCTACATTTACCCCACTAACTCAAAGCCGACTTCTCACCATTCGATCAGGGGGGCCTATCCACCAAAGTCCGGGGTCGCCGGCATTCCGCAGATATGGACGAGGTGGCGTCAGAGCCGCCTTTCACCGATAAGGAACGGGAATTCCCGGCGACCAAGCGCTCTGCCCCCGAAAATCCGAATACCGGCCCTGCTGCCAAAAGAGCCAAAGGCTCCTCCTATGACGGGCCGATGGAAGCAGGGGCTCAGCCTCCGGTGGTAGCACGGAGGATTCCATTCCCTGACAAGGTATGTTTAGCCAGTACCTGGCCGATTCCAGACGTCCTTCTGACTCTCCTGAAGCCAGCGGTGGTAGAGGAACGAAACGGCGAGATCGAGTTCCGGGTCGTGAACAATGACGGCTCTATGGAAAGCATCCTCATCCTCACGGGCCTCAAGTCTTTGTTTCAGAAACAGCTCCCCAAGATGCCCAAGGATTACATCGCACGTCTCGTCTACGACCGCGCCCACACGTCCATTGCCATTGTCAGGTCGCCCGTGGATGTCATAGGCGGTATCTCATTTCGCGAGTTCCGCGACCGCCAGTTCGCTGAGATTGTGTTTTGCGCGGTCTCATCTGACCAGCAGGTGAAGGGCTATGGAGCGCATCTCATGGCGCATTTGAAGGACTATGTCCGAGCTACTTCACCCGTGATGCATTTTCTGACCTATGCGGATAATTACGCTACGGGGTACTTCCAAAAGCAGGGGTTTACCAAGGAGATCACACTCGATAAGTCTATCTGGGTAGGATATATCAAAGATTATGAGGGTGGAACACTCATGCAGTGCTCCATGGTTTCCCGAGTGCGGTATCTGGAAGTCGGCCGCATGCTTCTCAAGCAGAAGGAAACAGTGCAGGCCAAGATCCGTCCGCTGAGCAAGAGCCACATCATCCACCAACCACCTCAGCAGTGGGCCAATGGCATTGTCACTATCATCGATCCGCTCTCCATCCCTGCGATCCGGGCCACTGGTTGGTCTCCCACCATGGATGAGCTTGCACGGGAACCCCGCCGAGGGCCTCACTTCAAGGAACTCCGGCGCTTCCTGTACCAGATCCAGAACCACAACCAGGCGTGGCCCTTCCTTAAGCCTGTCAGCAAGGACGAGGTCCCCGGTTACTACGAGGTCATAACGTCGCCGATGGACCTGTCGACTGTGGACGAGAAGCTAGAGAATAGCGACTACACAACCCCCAAGGACCTGGTCGAGGACCTGAAGCTGATGTTCCGCAACTGCCGGCAATACAATGACTCGACGACAGTGTACAACAAGTGTGCGGTAAAGCTGGAGAAGTACATGTGGAGTCTCATCAAGGAGATTCCGGAGTGGGTTGACTTGCTCGATGAGTGATTGGTGTTAGAGCATCCCGTTCTTTGGAGTTTGGTCTATTGCTAGAGGCATATGGTGTTCGTGTATTGTATCACTATGGTGTGTTTCCTGTTGGGACATTATGGGAACGCATGGGTCAACAAGGTTCACATCACTACTGCCCTCTTCGACTTTCAACTCCCCGTGTGCCGCTGATACTCACGTTGCCCCAGACCCCCTTCGATGCACCAGTCCAGCTTCCGGTGGTCTCAAGACCGTTGTTCTTGCGCAGTTTTAAATAAAAGTACATCTGGCGAAGCCAGAGTTCACTGGGCCAGCCGTGATGGTGTCAGCTCTGGGCCTTGTAAAGGCCTTCAGGCCCTTTGGTATTGAGCATCTGGCAGCATACATAAACGAAATGGTCCAGCTCTCAGAACAGTCTGTCGCATCGAAGCAACCGATTCCATCTGACTCGGTGAAGACGCATTTCCCTCATACGCATCGGACACCTCACATCGCACATCGTCATGTCACTGTCCGCGCAGACACGTGCGAGGCCATCCATCCACTCAAGGAACTCCCATTCCAGTCAATTATTAGCCCGTAGGTAATATTAGGTACATCTATTACATTCAAAACGCCAGGAAAAAACAAACCCAGAAAAGAGACAACCAAACCCAGACTTTCGTACCCAATTCTTTTTACCCTTTTGGTGTCCCGGGTACCCGTTATTAACATGAACGTGATCTACTATCTTACCGCCGCGTAAAGCAGCACATAATTCCGGTCTTGCCCAGGAACCAGAGGAAGCCAAGGAAACGGACCGTCGCGAGGGCAGCCGTGGAGAACAGGATGATCTTGAAGAAGACCGGAGTACGACCCTTGTCGGCAGCCTGTGGGGCAGGTTGTTAGCATAACTCGGCGGCGAAGGAAGCTGGGTTGAAGCGGGGAAATAACTTACCGGAACACCCGCGAACTCAAAGTCGTCGGTGGTGGCGGCAACGATGATGGCCATGTTGGACAGAAGCCAGAGAATGACCAGACCCGTTCGGAAGGACCGGTACGAGTCCTCAGTGTCCTTCTCCTCCTTCTCATCCTCCTCCTCGTAGGGCGCTAGCGCGCGATATACAGTCTTCTTGAACTGGCTATCAATATCCTCCTGTTCCTTCTCGACTTCCTCGACCACGACGCCGCTGTCCGCGCCCTTGCCCTGGATGACCTTGGCCGAGGGCAGGGCGTCGGCCTTGTCGGATCCCTTGGTGCCCCACGAGACGTCGTGCCAGTTGTTGAAGGCGTAGACCATCAGGATGTTGACGTAGGTCGACATGAAGACGAGGTAATGAGGGAACGAGTGGAACATGTGCCAAGGATCGAGGTACAGGAAGGAGGCGACGAAGTTCAGACCGTAGATGGTGATGACCGCGATCAGGATGACACCCACGAGCGACGTGACGAACATACTCTCGAAGAACTTTTGCGCACTAGATGTATCGATTTCACCATCTATACCGCCTTCCAGAGCGCGGACCACGAGGTAGAAGGCCAGTATGAGCACGTAGAACTGGATGATACCGAAGACTCCGAACGAGACGACGTAGGTCCAACGCGAACCCTTCGGCCGATTACCCAGGGCGAGGATGAACTGCACGATGATGAAGAAGACGTAGATATAGCGGAGGATGACGTTGAGGATAGGCGTAGCCGTATTACCGAAGGGCCAACCTTCGGTACCGTCCTCGCTGGGCGAGCCGACAAGCTCCATAAGGACGACGGTGGTGAGGTAGTACGAGGCGAGCGAGATCCAGGCGAAGAACATGTTGAGGAAGTTGTAGATGAGCTGCACGTGCAGGAACAAGAGACGGAGGAGGTTGTGGTTGGAGCGGTAGATGCGCCCGAAGTGCATGAGGGAGTACAGCGATGCGGCGAAGGAGCCGTTGAGCCAGCGGCGGCGCTGCGACAAGAACTCTGCCGCGCCCTCGGGCACGTCGGTCTCTCCCTTGGCCGCTTTGATATAGCTGAGGTGCCACTTCTGACCCGCCTTGGCGACGAGCTCGAAGCAGAGGATACGGTCCTCTGCCAAGAACATGTTCTTCTTGAAGATGTTCATGCCGTCGATACCCTTCTTACCCAACTTCTTCGAGAGGGTGTGATCACCGTGGAAGTACTGGTCTAGGGGCCGCCCCATGATGGCGCGGAAGCGGTACGCGGAAAACGCACCTGGCAGGACGGTGACGTAGCCGAAAGAGCTCTCGAGGGGCTTGTCGAGGATGTTGGAAATCTTGTACTCGAAGTTCTGTACCGCAACTAGCGGGTTGAGGAGCTTGCGGCCGCCCTTGCCCAACATGGCATGGATCTCACCGCAGGCACCACCGAGATGGCGATCGTTATAGAAGGCCTCCCAGATGGAAAGCAGCGAGCGCGGGCCGGGCTTCGTTCCAGCGTCGATCAGGATGGTCACCTCCGGGTTGAGGATGCGGCCGAAGGCGTTGAAGAGCCAACGGTGCGAGTTGATCTTCTTGCTATTCTTCTGCTTGAGGCAGAAGATGAACTGGGCCGGCGGGAGCGTGCGGCTGCCCTTCTCGCCCGTGTCGGGTCGGATGAGCTGCTGGTCGGGCGTGACGGACAGCTGGCTCGTGTACTCGAAAATATGCGCAACGGTCTCCTTGTCGTTGACGTCGCGCTTGATCACGCCGTCCTGGTAGATGCCCACCGTGGCCAGCACGTCAAAGACGTTCTTATCGACCTTGTCGATGCCGTCGAAGATGAGACACACCACGATCTTCTGCCACGCGGGGCCTCCTGCGTTCCAGAATGTCGACTTCTTCAAGTTGACGATGTCACGAATATTCTGCATCACGCCGTGCAGCGTGCGGGCCAGGAGCACCTTGTTCTCATTGTAGTAGGTGATGGCGATAAGCAGCTCCGTGTGCCGGTTGTACATGCGCGGGCGCAGGTTGTAGCCGTTGGAAAGGGTGAAGTCGTTGGGGTCGCAGGTCGCAGCTGTGTAGCGTAGGTTGTGGAACTCCTCCGCGACGCCCTCCCCCTCCCTGTACTTGGCCTGCATGGCGTTCTTGACCGCGCTGGGGACCGGGTAGTTGACGCTCAGGACTGAGCCCTGCACCAGCTTGATCTTCCTCGTGTTGGCGCGGCGCAGAGCCCCGCTGCCCGAGGTGAGGGTCGGCTGCTGCTGGCGCGCGGCCCAGCTCTCCTCCACGTCGCCCATGAAGGAGGTGGGCCGCTCGGTCGCGAAGCCGCCGTCCTCGAGCTGGTACCGCGGCAGGTTGCCCGGGTCGTCGAGGGGCGGGCCCAGGAGAGGGTGACTGTAGTTGGAGGGATGGTAGCCGTCGATGGTGTGGACGGAGCCCGGGCGCGAGGGGTCGCCGATGGGCGGGGTGCGGATCGGGGGCGTACGGATGGGCGGAGTGCGTGAGGACATATTGTCACCGGCGACGAGCGGGTCGGAGCTGCTGAGGGAGTAAGGGCGGTCCTCGAGGGCCGCGGGAGGTCGGGGGCGGCCGCCTGGGGCAGGAGAGTCTTGCTGTAAGAGATGGTAAGAAAGAAAACTTCGCGACGAGAGGGAGTTTATTCACGATGAAGGAACTTGGAATGGGGCATGTTTTGGACGCCAACTTACTCTCACATCAGAGTAGACCTCATTCATGGGGATGTCCCCCGAGTAGTCGTACCTCTCGTGCGGGTAGCTCATCTTGGCTCGAGAAGTCACTCCTCAGAGGTCTCCGGGAGGGGAGGGGGAGGAAAAAAGGTTTAATTTTACTCCAGGGCTGTTTCCCGGAGCTTTGGAGGTTCAAGCGAGCGAAGGGAAAGGGAGGGGTTTCCAAAGGGGGTGTCTCAACGAGCGACTTGAAATCAGGAGAAAGAAATTTGAGCGCAAAAACGCAGGCACACCAAAAAAAAAAGAGGCGTTCCTGGGGGAGAGGGAGAAGACACTGAGTGGGACGCTGGCAGTAAGCCGGGAATGGAGAAAATGAGCAGCGCCGCGGCGCTCTTTCGCACGGTTAGCTGTGAGTTGGGCATAGCCCCATAAAGGACCCCACGGGCGCTCCTTTGTGCCGGATGTTCATTGGACTTCCAGGCGTTGGTTTCCCGAGTATACATACCGAAAAGCGCAGATCCTACGCTCATTACAAGTAGCTTCTTTTTTGGGCCAGCGCGACACAGCCAGCTCGCGCTACGTCAGCCCACACACGAAGGATGTGGCGCTGGGAGACGCCCTGGACTGCAGAAAGCAAAACCAAGCCCGAGCATGCCGGGGTCGAAACCCCCCCCCATCTCTCGCAGCCCACCATGGGTCCGGCCCCCGTTCTGGAGCTTCCCCCCGTCCGTTAATGTTGGGTCGTATCCGGTACGGAGTACGTACCGAGCCGTAATCCTCTTCTGACGTGAGTCCCGAAAACCGGATGACGACACCTGCCCACTCGAGACATCTCGTATCGCCCCACCCGACCCACCTTATCCTACTTTAAGTGCGCCGGAACTGGGTACAAAAGGAGCCTGTGGAGCCCAGCAAGAATTTTTGATTGGGACGGGCATCTCCTTGGTTCGAAGGGGGGAAATAGAGTACGGAGTACCTGAGAGGAAAAACGGTCCCTCCCCTCCTCCCTTTTCCCTTTTGTTCTTTGGTGAAGGCGCCACTCCGGTGTTACAAATCATGCAGCCACCACGCTCGCTGATCCACTGAGAACGAGGTGTTGCTGTCGCCCAGCGCTGGCAGTGGCCCAAGGCTGAGAGATATTGGCAGGGATCGGCGAATGGGGAGCTTTGAGCTTTCCTGCACTGTGGGAAAAGCCACCCAAAAATAGATGGGCAGCCCCACTCCCTGTTCGGAACAGGGGTTCGATGGCGCGACAGAAATGAGAACAGTTTTCCAAAGCCTTCTCTGTTGTCTTGGTGTTTGTTTTCCTTGACTCGCTATTATCTTCTTTGCAACTCCTTTTTCTCCATGTCCTCCCGTCGCGTTCATGCTTTTTTTTCTTCGCTCCCTTCCCCCTCGTGGTGGTGGCTTGCCCTGAAAGAAAACCACGCTCGGGTCTCCCGTTCAGGCGGGCACGCCACCAAGGATCGTATCTGCGAGAACCCGATCGGCATTGGTAGGGGGCACCGCGCACCCTTGCGCTGTTGTTGAGCCCCCAAATTGAATTTCAATCACAGCTGCTATGTGGCCCGCACCGTCGGCTCCGCCGCTAGGCTGCGCTCTGAAACAGGGCTTTTCCTCCCCGACCTCGATCCTTCCCGCTGCGGTCAGCGCCATTCCACCATTCCATTAATACCAACCCAAGAAGACGACACGGCATGATACGACCTCACGTAGGAGGGGCATTAGGCCGCATTTTATACCCGCCCTCGTTACTGGCCGATAACGACGTCATCGTTTTCTGACCCGCGTGATCGATCAGGATGACATTTCAGTCGCCGGACTCGATATCGCCCGCCCGTGTCACCCAATTTCGAATCGTCCAGTGGCGGCGCCAGTGGCACACTCGCGAAGACCCTATGCCTGTTGTTTCGCCCCCGTGAACGGGTCGGAGAGCTGCAGGCAAGTGACACCGGAGATCGCGGTAGAGGTTTCGCGCCCGCACGCGCCCAGTGCTCGACAGCAACGGTGACAACTCCCAACCACGAGCACGTCTGTAGTCAGTCTGCTGCAATATCTCAATACCCCATATGTTATGTGGGGAGGGTCTGGCTAGGGATCGCGGTGTCGCGCTCTCTGCACGCCCTGCGTGTATCGTCGATCTCTCATGATCGCCGTGCGCTTTGCCTTTGACGTCCCATCCCCTGAATTCCGTCCCGCTGAAATCAATCTGCGACTGTAGCGCCGTTCCTAATTGATATGGGAGATTCTGAATGATTGGGGATCGTCGATGTAGCTGTTCTGCAGTCGTGGCCATTTCGCGACGCGCGCTCGACTCACCAGATTTACTACATTCCGTATCCAAGCAGGTTAATCGTCATCTCCTGGCCTGGATATGGCAAGGGTCCCGGAGATGACCTCAGCCCTACCACATCCGAGTATTGTAGGTCCGATATGTCCGCGGGTCATCCTCTAGATCGTACGCACTTTATCAGTCGTGACATACGCGGTCAGCCCTCAAGCGGGTCCTGTGCTCCGCGGCGGCCGTATGAAAAACCCATGCGTCACTCCTAGCCGGGAGCGGACTGTATTTACTGAAAAACCGGTGTCCCCTGACTAGCCGTGATATTGACGGACTGACGCCTCCATTGTCAACTGCTCCACCAGGAGCCCCACGCCTACAAAGATTAATAAAAATCGCACAGTTTATGCACTCATATTGGGAAGAGCAGCTGTCGATGTGGAGCCCGAATACCGACATAGCCGTTTCGCCGTTTCAACCAGGGGATTTCGTCAATCCAGGGGTTTTGTGGGTACGTAGCATTTCTCTCGGTTCGTACTGGACGACGCGAAAGACGTGAGGTTCGTGGAGACTGGAGGCAGCTTCGGTAGCTGCCGTCCGTTAGATACGAACGTTGCAAGAAGCTCTTCTTTTATTTTTTTGGTGCAAAGGCAGACACAGCCTTGTGGAGATCGTTTCGTTCAGACAAGAGATGAGGTGTCGTGAGAGCCACTTCGGATGCTGCGTCGTGGCCGTTTCTGGCCTAGCTTCGCGCGGGAGAGATCGGTCGCTTCCTGCGAGGGGGAGGTGATTTGCGGCGCACGAGCCGGCATGCAAGGATACGATGCAAAGAATGGCTCTTGGCGATATGCCCCGATGTAGGAGGTGAGATGCTAGAAGCAGCAAAGGGCGGAATGGCATGGCATGCTTCCGTGACAGCTACCTGGAAGTGCTTACTACCGTTATCTCCATCCTAGCCATCGTATGTAAACTGCCATGCACCTCTTTAGCCATAGCTTTGTCCATTCTCCCAGACCTTTGGATTGTTGCTATTCACCAAGTACTGCTGTACGGGTGTCGCCCCGCGTCCTATGCAGCCGGGAAGCTGTTGGCTTGTTCAAGCTGGTTAGACTTCAATTACTTCATCCCTCCCACTTTATCCATCCGACGGAGCGCATTCCAGATTCATCCATAGTGAGTGACAGGGTAAAGAGTGATCTGGCATCCCGCAATTCCCTTGCCAGCCCCTGAGAACGCGTCAAGCTAATGGTTTATGTGACATCCCCACACGCGCTTTCTGTGCGTGTGGTTAATCGCTTATTTGGCTCTGGAAAATATTCATCGCATCTCCAGACCTCCTTAGGGAACTCCACAGTGATTAGGTAGAGTTCATATTCTCCAAGACCGAACGGTCACCTGTCGCGGGTTTGAGAAAGCAGGGCCCTCATAGCCTAATATATACATATAACATGTTCTCTCTTTGCTTGTCTGGATACTCCTCCTCCCCTGAAAATTAGTCAAATCAAGGATGCCGTATGAGTACGACGGGTGTAATGGGGACCCACTTGCTAAAGCTATACAGTAATGAAACACTTCCAGTTTTCAACGACACATATGTCACGGACTGGTGTTTCTCAGCCACAGAATGCCTTCCTCATCCTCGACAAGTACATCGTCACTTGCTCTGTCTCGTTCATTTCACGGAGTCCCCTTTAATAACACTACCTGTGTCTTTTGCTTATGCACGAGGGATGGCCGCCTGTTATCACGCAGAAAGGATAAAGCATGCTCCAGCTACATCGGGCAGACAGATGCTACTATTATCTAACTCTAGTGAGCAATGCGTTTAGGGGGGTGGTAAGCCTACATCATAGGTTCTGGGCGGGCACTGAGGATTATCGGGACTAGACGAGACCCTCGTCTATGAATACTAGCTCCCTATGGTGTGCTTGCTATGATCCTTCCGCCACGTTGCGTGGTTTACCTGGGTACGTCGGAAAGGTCAGTATCATCACACCCTCAAGAAGTGAAGTTATCGAAAAGGAAAAGGCCGGAATTCCTTATGGTAGTCATTTGGTTCTTATCTTCAAAGTACGTTATGCGCGATTCCATGATATTACCATGTCACATCAATAACGCAACGGACAAATCAACTTCATGATCCTCAACGCCCTCGCCTATACACTCCAATATCAAGACGAACTCCAAACCTTCCTCCCCCCAAAGTACGTCTCCTTCATCTCAGACTTCAACAGACTCTTAGCATCCCAGTCCATATCAACAACCACGAAGTCTGCCACCTTGCCCACCCCCAAACTCCCCACCCTCTCGTCCGCAAACACACTCGCCGCGGCGCCCCTCGTTCCCGCAACAATAGCTTCACATACCCCCAACTTGAAATGCTCGTTAATAACCTCCTCGCTCTCCGGCTCCCTCGCAGACCGCCTCGTCGCCGCGACGTATACGTTTCCCAGAGGCTGCCACGGGGCCGTGGGGCCGTCACTTCCCAGCGCAAGGGGCGCTCCGGCGTCGGCCATCTCGCGGTACGCAAAGGCCCGTTCACAGCGCTCCTTGCCGATAAGACGCGGCCAGGCGCGGAGGATTGCGGGATCGGAGTGGACTGGCTGGATGGAGGCTGTGATGCCCAGGTCGCCTAACCTTTTCGCGTCCTTTGGCGAGGCGAGCTCAATGTGCTCGATGCGGTGCCGTCGGCCGGGGGTGCCGTATTTCTCCAGCGTATCCACTGCCATGCTAATAGCCGCGTCACCAATGGCATGAAGCGCGATCTGCATGCCCATCTCGTCCGCGGCCTGTACGACCGGCTCAAGGTCCTCCCGTGCCCAGAGCGGCGGCGGGGAGGCGGCCTCCGCGTAAGGCTCCGAGAGGTACGCGGTGCAGGCGTCCACAATGCCATCGCAGATGATCTTGATCCCCACGACGCGCAGGTCTGGCGACGTCTCGTTGTTGAACTTTTGCTGCAGCTCCTTCGCGCGGCGGACTTGCGCCATGCGCGAGGCGGCGTCTCCCGCGGGCTTTATGAGCCAGTAGGCGGAGATGCGCATGGTGAGGTCCGGCCTCTTCTTGTAGAGGTCGACGAGGGCGGCCCAGGCGGGTTCGTCCATAGCCATTTCGATGAGGCCGGTATAGCCCTTGCTGTTGTAGTCCTCAATCGCTGCGACCATGGAGTTCTGTCGCTCCTCTGTCGAGGAAAGCGTGGCCAGGCGTGGCCAGACGATGCTTAGCACAGCACCCTCATTCAATACGCCATTCGGCTTCCCGTTCTCATCACGCTGGATGGTGCCTCCCGGCGGATCCTCAATATCCTCAATTTCCAGCTCCTTCAGCCCCGCGGAGTTGACCCACGTCGAGTGCAAGTCCTTGGTGTCGACATAAATCGGCCGGGTGTCGATGTCGTCAAGGTCCGCGGCCGTCACGCCGTCTGGTGTCATAGAGTGCATCCAGTCCTTGGCCAGCACCCGCTCGACGCCGGGATTGGCTGCAGCGAAGTCCCGAATCGTAGATCGGATCTCCTCGAGGCTCTTGCAGTGCCCGACGCTGACGCGCCGCAGGGACTGGCCGAGGATTAGGAGGTGCATGTGGCCGTCAACGAAGCCGGGGAGGGCGGTCTGCTGCTTCAAGTCGGTGGTTGTCACGCCTTTTTCTGAACCGTATTTTGTGGTGAGGTCGCTCTGGGTCCCAACGGCAGCGATCAGGCCGTCCTTCACGAACATGGCCTCTGCGAAGGTGGGCTCATCGCTGACGCCGGCCGCCGTGGTGGTGAGGATGTGGCCATTGACGAATAGGGTGCCGGCGTCCGACGATGACTGAGATGAGCCCATTGTACGGGTACTATGTATACTCCAGAGAGGGAAGAAAGAGATGGAGCGGTGCTGATAAGCGTGCAGGCGAAGTCTACAAGTAGAATACCGAGGGCGGGGGAAGAGAGGGCAAGAATAGGATCAGATAACTCGCCGCCTGTGTGGGTCGGGTTCCCACCAAGACCTGCGATTTCGGGACGCTTAGTGCCACCCCACGCCGCGTGACATTCTCCGCTTGAAGCAAGCTCCTTCCGAATTCAGCTGGTAGGCTTTGCGCCCTCATATGACAGGACTGCCCCCGCCTTTTAGCTCTTTGCTTGGCTTGGGGTCTGTAGCATGAGGGGTTCCAAAGTCAGGAACGTTGAGGGGTGTCCAAGCCTTGATTGGTGGGTCCTGGGGGAACCGAGGTATCGCGTGGCGGCGCCAATGCAGAGCCTAGAAGGCGGTGGTTGATGGTTCTGCGTCCCCGTTTACTCAGCTCCCCTCACACAGATAAAGACGGAAGCAACCCATTACAAAATATTATATTATACAGCCCAAGGTCCCATCTCCATTTGGTTCCTGTTCTGTTCCACTTCATGAACGTAAAAATTGCAACACTAGGTATCTGAATGTTTGGTCTTGGCCCATGCCGATAGTATTGACATACCCCGACGGAGCGGCCCCGAGTGACCGGGGAGGAAAATCTTCTATCAGTTCCGACGAAGGCCGCGGTAGTAATCCATCAAAGTCATGATGGCAGCTCGTGTTTTGTTGTGTGGGGGCCGGGTAGCTCAACAGGGTTCTGCGGTGGGTATACGGGTTGTCCCGGGACGTCGTATTTGGGCTCCTGGGGTTCTGTCGTAGCCGCTGCACCAGTCGCTGCCTTCTTCCGCCTCCGGACGAAGAATACCACGGCGCCGATGATCAGGGCCGCAGCCGGTAGTCCCACTCCCAACCCGACGCCAAGTCCAACGCCAAGGTTTGGACCTGAACCTCCCGTGTCTTCATCACTCGATGCCTGCGTCTCGGCAGTGCCAGAAGTGGCGGAAGTGGCGGTCGTCTCTGCGATGGATGAGGTCCACGATATGGGCATCTCGGCGAGACTTGTCGGGGGGGCGGTGCCGATAGTGAATAATGAGCTCTCGGTATTGCAGCAGTGGAATGAGCCCTTGCCTTTCTGGCCATCATCGCAACAGTAATTCGTGCCCTCCTCGATGCCGTCGCATGGCCGAATGCCGATTATTTTTTCTGGGGAGACTAAATCATGGAAATGCAGGTGTTAACCCTACCAATCGACTTGTCTGGAACGCACCAACCTTAACGGGGTTGTTTTGGGGGGAAGGGGGGGAGTTTGGGTTAAATATTACAATCTTCGCACTCCTTTAGACACGCGGGGTCGTTCCAAGTTGGGTCCGTACATCCAGCTCGAAGGTAATCCTCGGGGCCCGTATCCCCGTCCTCCATGCATACACCGTTCGACCAGCACACAGTACCAGCGGGACAGCATGTCGAGGCGTCGCTCGTCGAATTATTGCACGGCCAGAGGCGCTCGGCGACCGACCCGTCCAAAAAGTAGCATGTCATCGTATCGCGTTCTAGGGGAGATCAGGGGAGGAGACGAGAGTTGTCCGTGACATGAGAGGCGCGAGTCGCGATCGAGTGGAAAAACGGCAGAATCCCAGGTGGACGACGCGGGCGGGCGCCGCGGCCTGACAAATGGCGGAAGGGGGGTGGCTTATATTCCCGACCGCACCGTTGCTCCCCCCCCCCTGCGCCCCTCCCCAGTCCTGATCCCCGATTTGGTTGCATCCTTCGAAGCTCCGCCCAGAGTCTGGTCACCGTGTGGCACCCCATGTATTACGCGAGAAGGATCGTCCAGTGCATTCGAGTTCGGCCGGCGGGCCGAGGCGGGCACTCAGCCCCCATGTAGCTGGGGTTCTGCCGTGAGCTATCGCGGTCCCTCCGGACATCTCGCCATGAGTTGAGTAAAACTACAAGCCAGGAGAGATTTTTCACATTGCACCCCTCGTTGAATCTTTGGACCAAATAACCTCCCTCTTAGTATTCAAACTGTGTCACACATCCATGCAAGACAGTCCAGAAACAAGGGGTGGGACGCCGATCCGACTCCCAAAGGAACCACAATCTGACCTGGCCGTCCAACCGGCGCTCCGAAACCCATGCGCAATCTTTCATTGGACCCACCCACACGGCAGACAACTCACACCAGCAGTTTGAATGCCATCGACCAGCAGCATCAGTCAGCCCTATAGACGGCGTGGTTCGCTTCCTGAGCCTGAATGGGGCCCCAAGGAAATCCACCTAGCCCCTTGTTCTGCTCCTCCCGTGCCCCTGTCACCACCGCGTCCGTATAATATTTTAGCGTACATCATGCAGCGAAGGGCGCAGGGATTATTGCGCCCGACTGGAAACGAAGAAACATGAGACTGGACGGCAGTACGCGCCTTGCACCCTTGCATAAATGACGGGAGTCGGAGGAAGAGGAAGGAATCGTAGTGCATTCCGCTCGTTGAATCTGCAGCGCTCCTGAAGAGATTCTGATAGAAGTGGACTCATATGTGGGGATAAACGCCGCTTGATCAGCCAGTCATATTGTTGCATTATGCGCCTTCGCAAGCCCACCCCTCTCTCAATTTCCACTTGGCCAGTGCCAAAGCTGTTTGGGTCAGGTCTCTGAGAGTTCAGGCTGTCGACCATGGTATGTCCAGAACATGCATGCTGAACAACTAATAGCTGTAGCATGTCTTCTACATATGTACATGTAGATCTTCGAGCAACGGCCGCGGGGATTTGTGGTCGCGCTTCTCTCCGGCCACTCACTCCGCTATTCGAAGAAGCGATAGCGGCGGCCCCAAACCAAGTCCTTCAGAATCTTTACCTAGGTGGTTCTGGTCCTTGACACTCTCAACTTGGAGGATTCAAGGAGGCTGAGCGTTATTAAAAAAATAAAAAAATAAAACCTTAAAAAACTTGCAGAAGCTCCGTAATGACATCCCAAATGGGCTGGCTCCTTTATTTGGGATGTGCTCTCACAAGACAGAAAATAATCTCGAGAAATTGCCTATCTGCCTGAAGTGGATCCTGCTTGCGGATGTGTTTTTCCAGCCCGAGAAACTTTACATAGCAGTCGAATTCCTTCTGGGCAATGATAGCGACGGCTAGTGCCACGGCGACCATCTTGGGGCGGATGAGATGGAAATACTTATCCGGGCGGCCTCCAAGGGGCCTTGGGGTTTCGGGGGTTGGGGGGAGAGTTTGATAGGAGACAGAAATCGAAGCGTTCAGTTATCCACGGCTCTGTGAAAGACTGCTTGCTTGCCAAGTTCACGGGAGAGTGGTTTGGGGCTTCCAAAGACTCTGTTGGCTAATGCCAGGAGCTCCTTAAGGATTCTTGCTTGGCTCAGGTCAAGAACCCATTCGGCCAGGTGAATGAAATCAGTGCGTTTGAAGGGGTAACCGAAGTGAAATCCGCAGTAGAACGGAAGTGTCACTCTTGATTCGAACAACGGATGGCTACGCGATAATATCGCCTTTCGCCGCGAATCGGTCTCTCCCGACGAACCATATAACCTCGCCAGTAACACGAGTCGAGTCGAGTGGATGATGCGCTGCCCGAGCTAAAGGACTTGCTCCTCGAAATCCACGCCGTTTTAAAAAGCCGACACACCCACTGTGAAAGGCACCGGATTGGCACACTTAGAGTGGCGCTTTCCCTTCCTCAGATATTCTCTGGGTAAAATTGATCCACGCAACACTTCTCAGCAAGGCGGTATTGACCAGACTCGCTTTCTAGACACATTCACGTTTTATCGATGGATAACTCACTGTGGTCTATTTGCGTCTTACACGGACCGGCTCCGTCTGCTGCAAGTGGAAAAGATGCCTGCAAACCTACACAACAATACCCTGTCCCTCTATGTGGAGTTATAGTCTAGAAGCAATCCAGCAACACCTCGTCTGAAGGGCAGATTGACAGAGGAATACGGGACCTTTGAGATGCCAATGTTTCGTCAAGGTGTCAATTGCTACATTAGATGGACTAAATAAGAGCGCAACGAGAATGCTCAACAAGGGAATGGCCACATCACTCTTGGTATATATTCCCTCGAGCCGTTATAACTTCTGGCCATAAACAACATGCCTAACACCATCATTAGTACGACCCTCCCACACATCAAGCCAAGACCAAAAGGCCAAACTCACAGGTTAAACATAGCGTGGATCCGCGGGTTATTCAAGTCCTTCCTCACCCTCGACAGAAGCGCAATGATCTCCTCCTCCTTCCACCCTAGCACGTTCGTGTACAGCCTCATCGTCAGGCCCTCCAATCCCATGCTCACTTGCGTGTAATTGTACCCACCGATCTCCTTCAGCAGCCGGTCCCGCGGCCACAGCCCGATGGGCACCTTGAACTTCTTGTGCACCACGTTGCCGAAGCCGGCGTCGCGGACCCAGCCCGCGAGCTTGTGACCTGGGTTGGAGTCGCGGCCGAGTTTGTCGGCGGCGCCGGTGAGGGTGGTGATCCAATCCTGCAGAGGGGTACCGTCGAGGGTGCCATCCTCGGAGTAGTAGGTGAGGTCGAAGTCTTGGAACTCGGCCCAGCCACCGATCTCGAGGTTTCTGAGAGTGTGAGTGATGTGGTTTCATGACAGAAGTAGGACAAAGAGATGGGGTTGGGTAGGGAGGCTAACTCGTGGATTGTACGGATTAGCTTGGGCCAGTCGTAGATGCTGGCGGCCATGTATCTGCTGAAAATATAGCTGAACTTTTCCTCGTGGAGCCATTCGCTTTCGACGTCGTCGACCTCGAACTTGACGTTGGCAGGTACGAACGTGGGCATGTTGGCGCTGAGGTCGTTCCCGATGACCTAGATGCGAGACCGAGGCGTTAGTGCTTTACCAATGAGAAGCATTATGGGGGTTATAGAGTGATAATATCCGTACTGTTGCGTTAGGGAACTCGTCACCCATCATGATCGACCCTAGCATTGTCAGCATGATAGTCCAAGGGAGAATTCATGGGAAACTCGTACAAACTCCACTCCCGGTTCCGATATCTAGGATACGCTTCGTTTTATCCTGCTCTAAAGGGGCGAGGTAAAGCGCCCGGATAGAAAGGGTTATGATCTCGTGGATTAGAAGTAGACGGTCCATCTCGGCCTGTAGTTATCCGGCGGTAGTCAGCATTCACATCCACTCCGCGGGCGGTATGTCAGCATTTCAGGGGATTCTCACCTCATCGTTTGGCCGGGAGTACCCTTTTAAAAATTAGTCACGGCTGGCTTATACATGGGGAAAACTAACTCACTCCCTGCTCGGTAGGCGTGATAACGACGGCCGTGCTCGACGGGGTAGTTGACGACGCTCGAAGCTAGCGACGCCGTATAGCTCGATCTACGAGAGGCCAGTTAGCTGAGGTAATGATAAGCGGCGAATTGTTTCCGTACTGGGTGTCGCCGAAGGCCGAGTCGTTGTCATCAAACTAATCAACTGCCGTTAGTCGCAATGTGGAAGCACCCCCAGGGTAAAAGTCTCACATCGTCAACCGCCACGTGAGTAGCAGTCTGCTGAGACTCAACATGATCACCCCCGGCGCTCCCCTGCTCCGGACTCCTCTGCTCCGGGCTCCCCTGTTCCGCCTTCCCGGGACTCCTGTGCCGCGGACTCCGCGTCGTCGCCCGCGGCGGAGTTTGCTCCTCCGGGCTAACCGACGCCACAGCCGGGGCCGGCCTGGACCCGCTGGACCCTGGACTCCCGGCTTTATCGCTCATCCTGTGGAACTAAGCTCTCGTATCGCAGGGGCCTGAGATATAAAGGTACAAGCCACCGCCAGACCGGACCTACAAGTAGAAGGTTTCAACGCGGTAAAATTGCGGGGGTTTCCGGGCGAGAAGCGAAAGATGGGAGATAGGATGAGACTGGGCGGGTCTGGCAAGAGTTTACCCATCCAATCTTGGCGGCTAATGGGGACGCTAGACCCGCTTGGAGTCCGTCCTGGTTTCCAAGTTCCCATGCCGCGGGTCCACTCAGACGTTACATTTTGCCCCCACTTTTTTGGAGTTGCAATTCTTGGTCTCATGCAGCCAAGCTCGAATCTTCAGGACCTCGGAATAAGTTCCCATTCTCCCGCTATGCTTCTCTTCCGGATGCCGCAACGCCCTCCTGATCACGGTTTGATAGTTTACTACCAGGATTCTAAGTGTCTTCCTCAATGCACTCTCAATAATGGGGGCCGTGTCCAGGCCCACCGACTTGGAAGCTTGAGGCGCTTCTTAAGGACGCTGAGAGAAAAGGGTGCAATTGCGGATTCTTGGAAGTTATAACTCAGCAATACCGGCAGTTGAATGTTGTGGTTTTAACATATCGCGCCGATTTGTTACTCGTTTAATTATCAGCACTTGACCATGACGTCGCCAGCGGCCGTTTCCCTTCATTTTTGGGCCCTGCTTGCGGGGATCCCGAGAAGGGGTCTCGTGGCTTCGACAGTTGCTGAATGTCCCCAGCTCCGAGGGTCCGCCCGCTCGTTCGATCCCATCCGTAATTCAAGTCTCAATGTGATATATCCCGGTAGCGGCGACGATAGAGGGGGAGAGCAGGCGTAGGAGCAGGCCAAAGGATTTGCCGTTGATGGAAGTTCTAAACATACCACCGTCCGCGCTAAATGCTAGCCGGGGACTAGACCGCAAGAGCTCCTAGTGTGGAGCCTTCCAGCGCCAACGAAGAGGCACAAATAGGCAAAAAGATATGCCCCCACTCGGAATTGAACCGAGGATCTTTTGATGTCGCTATTACGAGTCAAACGCCTTACCTCTTGGCCACAAGGGCGGGAAATCGGTGCTCGGAGGATCCCCGCTGGTACTTAACAAACCCCAGGTGTGTCAAGTACAAAGTTCCGAATATAATGTTGCATGATACCGGCTGTTATACACATCGCTCACTTTCACAATTGTGGCTTGAGAACTAATTCTGATTTATTTACGGCCGCCACGGAGCTTTGTTGGATTGAAACAATTTGCACTGAGGGCGACTATATAGTCAACAATCCTGACCACTCCTCCTCTTGGCATCTCAGTCCTCCGGTGTACCTCCAAGACATAAGTCGGTGCCTAGTGAAATATCTGTCAGGATCATCCATCACGCCGTAGTAGTCCAGAACTCCTTCCTTAGCTTTCCTGAGGCGGAAATCCTCGATAGCGGTCATCAAGGGCCGAAGGCGCCGAATCTCCCTCACCTCTTCCTTCGGGATCTCATAGTATTCCCAATCTCCCTGCACCCACGGCTCCATCGGGGGCGCGTCGTCTCCGTCATACGCTGAGATGAACCCTTCTACAAGCCTGACCACCTCTGCGTCGTCCTCGCGACGGGGCGGCTTCCGGGCGGCGGCGAGGGTGGCGGGCGACACAAGAGCGTACGCGATGCGGGGCTTGTACATGTTCATCAGCAGCTGGAACCCCAGGAAGATCGACCAGTCGGAAATGATTTGCTGCTGCTGCTCACTGCGGAGAGCGTCGCGGGGATAACCAAAGGCGAGGTAGCGCGCGGAATCGCGGGGAGCGGGCATGGTGAGGAGCCTGCCAGTCGGGTCCTTGTACTAGTCAGAACGCAGTACGACGAGGTCCAAGGCCACATTGATACGGATGGGCGGCAGTGGTGTGTCGTCAACGGCTTGGGTCACGGCACAGCCGTTGTGGCCAACGCTCTGGGTCCGTGCACTGTCGTTGTCGTCGGTCGAGGGGATCGGGGCGCGGAGATGGGCGATCTCGGATCTCGCCGCCTTGGAGATCCGTCTGGCGGCGGCGTTGAATGCTTGGCACACGGCGGAGAGTGTCGCAAGGGCGTCGAGCGCGGCCTCTGGATCTTGAGGCGCGTCCTCTGCATCGCCGCGGCGGTGGAATGCGACTACGCTGTCCCAGTTACCGACCCATTCGCTTATCGGCAGGACGGTCGTCTCGAGCTTGACGAGGTGGGCAGCCGGCTGGTGGTCGGGCACGGTGGCGGCCCAGACCATATCTTGGAGTTCCTGCGGGAATTTTGAAAATTGCGGGAAATCCATGATAGGCGTACGAGTTTGGAAGAGGAGGTAAGGCTTTTGTCCCTCCTCTACCTATAGTTGTGCAACAGCCGAGAGTAAGAGGATTGCTTGGTTAGAACGAATGTTGGTGTTTACGTTGAAGTACACATCATGAATTTAATATTGATTGTGTCTCCTTGCCTATGTGAATCATTTTGATTCTAAGAAGACGCGTCAAAACGCGCGGTGCGAGTTAGATGAATCGTTATTTTCTTCTTGAAGGCGCATCAAAGACTGCAGTAGTCGAGCTGCAAATGCCGATGACGTCCTCGCAGAGACCCCGCCAACCCCACTGTGCCAAGTACCACACCAGTCTGGGGGCCCCCCCGCCAAAGCTGCAACCACCGTAGAATGTGCGTGCGTCACCTCCTAGAGCTTGCCAAAGAACCCTGGTGATTATATGACTTTCTCTTCCGCGGCCCCTCAGGCCATTATCTATATATTCTGCCCATCAAACCTCACCTCAACTCAATTCTAGTCCCACCGCTTCAATAAAGACCGCCATGTCGCAACACTGGCCAAATGGCGCCAAGGCCGCCGTAAGTTTCACTATGGACAACCTCGGTGAGGCGCAAGACGTCAACCGAGGCGTCTGGACCGCCCCGATCGGCACCCACCCTTCTGTTACGGACCAGCTTCCCCGCATGCTCGACATGCTCGATAAGCACAACATCAAAGCGACCTACTTCGTCGAGTCCTGGAGTCTCGGCGTGTATGGCGACGCAGTGCGGGAAATGCTTTCCCGGGGTCACGAAGTTGCATGGCACGGGTACCAGCATGAGCGGTTCCACACCTTCTCTGAGGAAGAAGAGCTGTTGAACTTTAAGAAGAGTTTTGAGGCAGCGAAGGAGTTTGGGATTAAATATGAGGGGCTCCGGCCGCCGGGTGGGATGATTAACGATCGGACATGGGAGCTCCTCCGGCAGCACGACGTCAAGTACGTTTCACCACTTGGTAACCTTGGGGTCAAGAACGGCATTGTCGTCCTTCCTTTTGTCTGGCGCGCGGTAGACGCCTTCTACTACATGGAAAAGTTCGACGCCATCAGAAAGTCTCATGGAGAGCAAGCAGATGCCCTCTCCCCGGGAGCTTTCGAGGAATATCTTCTCTCCACGATCGAGGAGACCATTGGCTCAGGCGGCTATATCTCTATCCTCTTCCACCCCTTTCTGCAAACAAGCGAGGAAAAGCTCGCCGTCATGGACAGGATATTATCCCGTCTCGCCGCCGATTCATCCATTTGGTGCGCGCCCTGCAAGGACGTCGCGGCGTGGATCTCCGAGAACCCCGCGTCCTTTGCGCGAACCCATTAGGAAACGATGTGTGCGAAGCTGGTCACTCCCCCGCCGTCAGCTTACGTGGCTTAGACTGCCATGCGCGGCGCCGCTTGATTGGTGATGTGTTCAATGTTCTCTCTGGAAGTAGGGCTCCTACACTGCCCATCCTGGATTCCCGTTGGCCACCTGTTTGGGCCGCGAATAATGCGCCCGCACACCCGCACACACTCACACACACACCCACACCCAGAGAGGATAGTGCCATCCGCCGCTGAGCCCGAAGGCGGAGTTGATTTGTATTCCATGATTTTCATTCTATATAATACCCCTCTCATAGAGCGGTAATGAGATATATATTGAACTTGCCTGTCAGGGAGCCGCGCTGTCATCCATCTCCCAACTCTAAATAGCGATCGTGCGAATAAAAGCCTCCGCTGCATACAGCAGACCATGGACCACTCCAGCCTCGAAAGCTTCCTTGAGAAGCACCCCTCGATCAAACAGTACACCCCCTCCTCTCCAGACTTCGACACAATCTCAAGGGCCTTCATCATCCTCCCCCACAAACCCCCGTCCATCGTCCGTCCCCAGTCTGTCGAAGATGTGTCTGCCTTGATAGCCTACTGCGTCGCCACTGAAACCTCCTTCGTCATCGCAACGGGCAACCACGAACCCGGCGGTCGCTCTCAGATCAAGGGCGCGCTTCGCATCGACATGCGGGATATTGCCCACGTGGAGGTCGCGAGCGACCGGCAGACGGCCAAGGTCGGCGGCGGCGTGCTGTGCCTGGACCTCCTGGAAAAGCTGAAGAGAGAGGAGCTCATGACCCCGACACCTATGATTCCGACAGTGGGTTATGCTGGGTGGGTGATGCAGGGCGGGTATTCCTCCGTGACGGGAAACTTTGGGCTGGGGATAGACCAGATTGTTGGGGCGAAGGTGGTGAACTACAAGGGGGAGTGCATCGAGGCGGATGAGGATCTTTTGGAGGGGCTGAGGGGCGGAGGCGGAAACTTTGGGGTTGTCGTTGAACTGACCATTAAGGTTTATTCCCTACAGGAGGTATGCTCATTGCCTTTTCCTTACCTCATACGAAGGGTGCTAATGTTTGATAGGTCCAATCGGGAATGGTTCTCTTCGGGCTACAAGACCCCATAGCTGATATCAAGAAATTCTACACGAAGTGGAACGACCTCGTCGCCGGCGGCCTCCCTGAAAAACTTAACCTCTACCCGGGCGTCTTCATGGTTCCCGAAGTGGGGCCCTGTACCACTATCATCTTCACCTGGCTCGGCCCCCTAGACGACGAGGCAGCCTCCTGGCGCAACAGGGTCGAGGCAATGGGCGACCGCGTCATCTCGAACACCATCCAGGCCACCACCACGGCGACCGCCGTTAGGGAGATCGCGGCCGAGATCGCGCCGTCGACCTACCCCGGCAGAACGGAGGCCGCCAGCGTCCGCGGGCTCCATCTCTCGGAGAGCGTCATCGACGTGTTGGCCAGGTACGGCGCCTCCATACCGCCCACCGCTGTCCTCGCCTGCTTCCACATCTGCCACGGGTACTCGACGCGGAACACGGGGACACCTGCCCTATTCAGGCACAGGGTGACCCACGGGATGCTGGAGGTGGTGGGGACCTCCAACACCAAGGAGGGCGCGGAGGAGTGCGGGGCCTGGGCGGAAGCGTTTGGGAGGGAGATGAGGCGTGCGGAAGGGGTGCTAGAAGGGTCGTTCTTGCCGCTTACTCCCCAGGATGTGGTGGATCTGGAGAAGGTGTACGGGGACAAGTATGGGAGGTTGCTGGAGCTAAAGAGGAGGTTTGACCCTCATAATGTGTTTAAAAATTCCCTCCCTAGGCTGGATATTTAGCTCGATGAAAGGGGGGCAGTTATGGATTCTATGTACTTTTGTTTGGGCGTCCTGCTTGCAGTCCCGGCTCGAGTCTGTCATAGCACCATGTCAACGGTGGCAAGCCGCAAAGGACCTCTGCACCCTCCTCGTACTCTCGGTGCCCGTCTTGGAACCGAAACCGAGGACATTCCCTTCCCCCCAATTTTCCCCGCCGCCTTCTACGCTTACTTAACCCATGAAAGTGGCGGAAAATTACCGACAGGTATTATCGAAGAGTCTATTTCGGCAACTAAGTCCCATTCAAACTAGTTTAAGCGTGCGAGTCTCCCAGAAAAAGGCTGATATGTCAGTGGACTTGAAGGTTTCCAAAAAGCCCACCCGGTGGTAAACGTCCTCACCCATGGCGTGAGCGTCTTCTAACACCAAGCAGCGAACAACAGATCCCACCGCTTCTTTATCCTCTGTCCCAGTTCCGGATTGGACGGTCCGCACCAGTAGCACGACATATTCTCTGCTCTCAGACCCACCAGAATGTGTTCCTCTCCTTCTCCCAAAAAGGCCATCTTTACGGCCTACCAAGAGGCCGCGCTTGGCGCGTCCACCCATTTCTCTGGATGCAAGGAGCCTTACGTCCGTTTCCTCACCCGCCATTTTACGCTCATCAAAGTAAACTGTGCCGATCATGTCTCCAGCGGCGTCGAACTCGTGACTGTGCCATCGCCGAAGCCAGGTGGTCTGGCCACGAACGACTAGATAGCCTGAAATGACCTCGCCGTATGGGTTCTGCGCGTCCTTGAGCTCCACGCGGGATTCTAGGACTTGGAGGTCACTGCTCTGAGCACTGACTCCGGGACGGACTGGTTCCGACCCACGCCATGCGTGTATGGGGTCGTTTGTGCAAGCCCACGACCATGATGGCGCCCTATAGGGCTCGACATGCCTGGCATTTTGCCCCGCCAGCGCGGACCACAGCAGGCCGTTGTGAATGTCTGCGCTCCATATACCTGCGAGGTATTCCCCGCCAATGAAGGGATGAAGGCGTTCCGCAATTCCTGTGAAGGCTGGCAATTTGTCCGAGTCGTAGGTGATCCTTCGACGTGTAAAGCTTTGCACAATGCGGTAGTATTGTTGAAGAAGACGGTTCAAATCCGGGTCCTGGAGTGCACTGGGATTCCCCAAAATTCCGTGGACCTCCTTTAGAACGGGAGGCCCGAAATCACTCCGAGGAAACATGTCTCCGTCCGGTACCTCGTCCGCGGCTTTCAGTCCTTGGCAACACCCCCAGTAGATCTGCCTCTCGCCGTAACAGAGTACACGGCGGGAAAGGATAGACTCCTGAAGGCACCACGCACGGCGACTTAGTGGAGCATTCTTTCCTAACATGAAGAGATCTTCATCGTTATCCAATGATAATATCTCCGCCGTCACGGCGGTCTCGCCCTCGACAGCTACCTGCAGCCCATGTTTAGAACTGGAGAGGCCCCGGCTGGCATTGGTAATTCCGTGTGTGCTCCCCGCAGACGAGAGGGCACAGATCGTGAGCAAGGCGTTCTGATAGATAGACGCCATATTACGGGATTCACACGCCCAATCTTGTCGTGAGTCCTGGATTATGCAAAGGGAATCGATCCATAGATATCTGACTCCCAGTTTTCGTGTGATATCAATTGCGTCTTGGAAATTAAGCGGCAGGCCCTTGGGATGAATAGAGACGGAGAAAGCCTTTATATTGTGCGAAGTTAGGGTTACCTCCATCGGACCTCCCCAGCAGTGACTGAGTGCCAGGTAGCTTGCTCTCTGGCCGCTGGACGGAATCACTTTGATGTTTCCCGGGTGCGCTGGATCCCCGACGTCTAGGACGCGGGTGGGCAGGGGAGAGTGGTCGCTGGTGGGACCACACGCCGTACCGTGCTCTCGACGACAGCTGGATAGCCAATCTCTGGCGATTGATATGTTTTTTGTTGAAGAAAGGTCGGGGTCGAGTGTGCTGCGACCGATTCGGTATCGTCCTAGATATACCGGCTTTTCTGTAAAAGGTCAGGTGTTTATTCTCCGGAGCCCTTCATAAGCACCATTCTATGCCGCCGAGTGTGAATTCTGGGAAAGGGCCCGCTTACCTCGCGGGGCAGTTAGGAGTATCTGTATTGTCGGAAGCGGAGTAAGAGGACCATCCATGTCATTATTGGAGTCACTATCAAACGCAGATTCAAACTCGCTCACAGTTCCGACCTGAACTAAATGCTGATCGAACAACTTAACCTCAGATATAGGCGAGCCGTGCCCGACGTGTTGAGTGCTGATGCAAATCTTGATATCTGACTGATGGCCGCGATGATAGGCGCTTTCCAGCACGGTTTCACTTCTCGACTTATCGATCTCAAGTGCGTCTTCATCCCAGAAGGGATAGAAGGTTCGCCTAGTCAGGCCATCGATTAGGAGGCGGCAGAAATCACAGCCGAGTTTGGCAGAGCTCTCCAGGTCGGCGACAGATTGGTGATGTCGGTAAAATGCCTTTTCAGGGAACTTCGCCTCAAATTCTATCTCGGCAAGTGAAACGAGGTGGCTGATTGTCAGCCCCTGGCAAAGGGTGCATCTCATGGATAGCTTGAGATTGGGAGTCCTATCGAAGCGACTATGTGTTTGCTTGGCGTGTATAGTACGAGATAGGCCTAGACTTGGAACAGGCTATATTTCTGTCAGTCTTGACTTGGATCATCTAAATAGGGTTCATTGAAGGACGCGATATGGAAGAAACAGACTCGAGAGGCTGAACAGATTTGTTGGATGGGATCACTACGCTTGCTGCCTAAGCTGTAGTCCTCATATGGCATTGGTGCCCGAACCAGGTTCTTGACTAGTAGTATCACGCCGCCGGTAATCGACAGCGCGCCATCAGAGAGACCGAAAAAAAAAAAAAAAAGAAACCGGGCTCTATATTCGATCCTTCTCGATGATCATGGTGCACCTTTCTGCGTCTATTGTTTGTACACTCCCTGGCTCCCTCTCGAGCACTTCCTCGATGTTATCAGGGAGACCATACATAAACGCGTCGGGGCGTCCGCGATGACTGGTGGCGCAACGTACCACACTCTGCCTCTGTTTTGGCGGGCCGGTAGTTGGGCCTCTCGATGCCTACAAGAATTTGTAGACTTCTAGCGCTAGATCGGCCCCCTTCCTATTCCACTCGTAAAACCTAAACCAAAATAACGCGTGCAAGTCGAGCCCGAGCGGAGTGGAGAGTCGAGGCGACGTTCGGAGCCAGCTTCAGGTTGGAGACTAAGGGCGTATGGACTTGTGCATGATGAAGCAAAGGCGTCTCCAAGTACGCCGAGGGCCACAAGATGACAGATTCGCACACGACCGTACCGAGAAGCGACCACTATGCGTGCATTTCCCAGCAGATCAAGGTGCCCAGATGCTTTGCAACTATCATGAGGCGCGGTGTACGCAGCGTAGAGACAGTTGGTCGACGCAGGAACGGCGCCTGCATCAGGCATGCCTCGGCTGCCATGAAGAACTCGACTACCTTCTGGAAGCCAGCAACATGCGCCAAGGAGCCAGAACCTAGGACCATGAGGAATTGTGTAAACCAACAGATATCCACACTCGATGGGTCTTCCCAGTATAATGCCGCTTCCCTCTGGAAGGCCTCGAAGTCCAAGACGGGGGTGGACACGGTCGAAAACGTCGACGTGTTTACAGACGTAAGTCTGATAATAGCGGTCGTGTCTCGTTGACGAGAGTGGCGCGCGGTTGTTGAGTCATACTTCTACGCTTCACACCACCTTAGAAGATACCTTCCAGGTAGGGTGGCGTACAGACAGCATTTTCCGTGTGCCTCTTGGTAATGGCGATCGAATGCCCTTGGCATGGTGGAAGCCGGTAGGCCCCTCTGTGGGTTGTTAGGACAGTCATTACACGTCAAGGCCAGCGGAGCGAGCGTACCTGAGCTACCAACCTTTTCCAATGGCTGGGCCTGCGAGTTTCGTGATGAGTCCTGATTGTCCTAACAGGATGCGGTGACTCAATCCGAATGATCCAGGCTCCTGAGCAGAGTTTTAGGCCCTCTCTTCTATGCCGGATGGTTGTTCATGTACGGATTCTCAGCCTTAGGGACGCACTTCATGGTGGTAAGCGGAGTTAGTTACACACAGTTGCCTATACTTGAATTTTCCGCCTGACATTTCTCGTAGTCCCTTGTCGGCGTATTCATCTTCTTGATGGATGTGGCGAACGTGATGGTGAGTACACTAAATCTCCATACAGGCAGGGCTCCTCTGAGATGGCTATTCAAGCGTACAATGTTGATGAGTAAGTAAAAGACGGCGCTCGTTATTGTACAGTCCCTAACGAGATTATCAGCTTCGATTTCTCTGCCTCGAAGCTTGCCTCTAGTAAGTTAGCGGCCATCGTCAACTTACCACAACCCAGTATTGTGAAAGCCGCCGAGTTGATGTCCACTAGTATCCTTCTTCCGTTTCGTCTTAGCTGGCGTATTCCCTCTGTTTGGATCAAAGATATTTGGGCCTCTTGGGATTGACTGCAGTGTTGGCCTCCTTGCCTTCATTTCACTCGGAACTGGCTTGCTTTATCACAGAAGACGGGCCCGTATAGTCGTGGCACACATGCTCGAGTTCCTTTTCTATGCATATCTCTGCACGTGCCCGGATGCTCTTACCTCACTTTGTAGAATCCTTGAATTCGCTCATATTGAAGGCCGGGGCCACCTAAGCGGTTGCACTGGAGATGGAAGGGGTAGATTACCCCAGGAATGTAAGGCCCACAGCACCAGGCCGGACGACCCTGCCTTTCTAGACTGGAGCCCCGTAATATGATGACGCCTTGTATGTGCACATACTAGGCGGATAGCTACAGGTGCACGACGCCTGTTATCGTGCGCCAAGCGAGCGCGTGGATGGTTCGCGTGATGAGGCATCTCTTGGTCGGGACCAAATCTGGGCTGTTTTGCAAGTGAGGTGACCTCCATTTCTATCATCATATTTAACCGACTGCTTCTCTCATGAATCTACAAGTTTGACAGGAAACGCCACTAGCAAACAGGCTTTCGAGGGGCGTTTAGATTTCTGTTCTGGGTTCCTCGCCAGTTCATGTCTGATTGCATTTCCCTTAGAGGTTCCCTTCTGGTGTTCATATCGTAAATACCATGGTACCACCGTCGCTCTCCCCACCTTTGGGCCGCGGTGATATATCGCCCACACCTGTCCCATCCAGCTCCGCTATTCGCGGGTGATCAACTTCCGCAGCTCCGGTTTCACGCCCACTTGGCCTGCTTCCAGCCAACTCAGGTCTGACATCATGCCCAGTTAAGCCCCTCCCAGATAGTTCGGGCATATGCGGATCATCCTTCGTGTTCTCCCTAATATCTGGCATCGAAATCCCGCCCTCTAGCTCTGCGTCGGCTACGACCTGGATCTTGGGGTCATTCGCCGACCCCGACCCCGCGACCCGTCCAACCCATCTGCGAATATACCGGTGGAAAAGTAGGCCAAGAAAAACGCCGACCCCGAGGACAATTCCGAACGGAATAACAACCTTTGCGCCCAGTGAAATGCCGCCATTCTCGTCCGTCTCGGTCTCGGACGAGACCGAGGATTGGGGCACGAAGCTGGGGTCTTCGGCTGTTACGGTTGTTATCGGGGTGCTCTCGGTCGCTGAAGTTTGGCCAATTGTCCATGTCGATGTAGATCCTGTCGTGGTCGTCGAGCGCTCCGAGTGGAACTCATCGCAGGCCGCATCGATATCTCTATAATCCGCTTCATCCCAATACCCCTCGTTAGCCCAACGCTATCCTTCGACCTAGGCATTCAAGGAGATTAAGGAGAAGAGAAAATGCAAAAATAAATTACCCTGCCTGCCACTCATGTCACAGTCGACGTAAAGACACTCGAACACTTCCTCTCCGCTTTTCGCATCTCTACGCAGCGCCTCCAGGGCGCTGGGTTGGCAGAAGCACGACTGCTCTGTGTACCTCTCGCAGTCTAGTGCATCTTCGAGCATATCGGTTATGCACGTCGTTCCACACGGCGGAATGCGACCCCGGAATATGGATTGGTCCGCCATATTGGCTGGTGGTGCTTAGTCTCTCATGAGACCCCTCGGAGCTGAACGCCGTTTGGAGAACTTGGTACTCGCTCTTCAATCTCGCTCAAGCGACATGGTCGGGGCGGACGATGTATTTTGCATCTATGCTGGACTGGGCCCACCTTTAGGGGGGGCTTCGACCTCGACGTAAAAGGCGGTAGGTGAGGTGCGCCAAGAGCTGTCAGGGGCCTGCGGAACCAGCCTTTGGCCTGGATGTGTGTTGGGGCGGCACGAATCCCCGCTATTTGGCCTGGGACCAACAACACGTCCCGTCCAAGGAGAAGAGCTCATTTAAGCTTTGCGTCTCATGCAAGATCGACGCCTAGGATCTCACAAATCTCCGTCTGTGCACACAAAGTTCCCGGTCCCTGGTATGTCTCGCAACAAGGAATTTGCGTAGCTGTCTAGTAGACACTTCAAATGTAGATGAATTGCGGTTAGTATGTCTCTGGATTTAAACGTTGTATCGGGTGAAAGTAAAAGGGAGCTGATATATTCCGCCTGCCGTAACCCGTTACTGCAATCTTGTAGTAACTGGACCCCGCGCGCAGCATCTCTGTTCTTTGCTATGATTCTCGGGATCTACTTGGGCATGACAATCATCTGGTGCCCTTGTGAACCTTCGTTAAAACAGCACCTCCAAACTAAGCCACGATTCCTGTGTAGCTTCTGTTCCAGTCCGCCTGCGAGCTCCACGATCTGTCGATCATTCAGGAGGTGGTATGTTTTACCGGCTGCGCCCGTTCTCCCCATAACAATAACCCGGACTCGACTATTCTTCTTTGATTAATTCAACGATATACTTGCTGCTTTCTCGTCAGGCATGTGTTTGGAAAAGAAACATTTGCTAGGGTAATAACACTAGGCTAGCAGACACTTTACACGCGGCCTAAGAGAAGGCTAGAAGGAGAAGGAGAAGGAGGGCCCAGAAAAGATCACAATTCAAGACTATACAGACGAATAGAAGGTTAAACGAGTGAATACGAAAAGTAGCATCCCCTACCCGCCCGACGGCCAGCGCCCTTCAACCTTGGTCCACCGTCGTCATGATCATGCCCCAATCAGCCAATCTGCTCAATGAGGAACTTAGGAGCCTCATTCCTAGCCTCGTCACTGTAGCCGAAGTGACTAGGCAGGATGAACAGGCTGCCCCAGCACACGGCATCCCCGATACCGCAGTAGATCTCCGTCCTATCAGTCGGGTAATTGGGAATCTGGCGCCTGTTCTGCGTGTTCTTCGTGTATCCAAAGAGGACGACCCCTTTGACCTGCTCCTTCACCGCATCGTCCAGCTCGCCCACGCTCCCTGCCATGACCGCCGTACCCTGGCTGTAGCCGCCAGCCACGACAGCAGCGTCAGGGCACTTCTCGTGGGCCATGTTAAAGAGCCTCTTCGCCTCGTTAATGGCGGCTTCGCTTGTGCCCTTGGGCAGGAAGTTGGAGGCCAGGTCGGCGTTGTAGGGGCCGCCGACACCCTGAACCCAGATGTCGTCGCGGTACTCCGACTCAAGCCTGCCGGCCACAGTCGGGCCTGCGCTAATACCCTAGTGTGTATTAGGGATATAGTTGTCCCTCGGCTCACTTCTTCGGAGGCTGAACTGCCAGGGGTCCGGGGGTTGTACTTACCATGTTTCCGGGCTCGGTGGACGCGCGGGCGAAAATGAAGATGACGCGGGGACAGTCGGAACTGGAGCCGCGCTCGAGGTCATCCCTTGTGCTGGAGAGCTGACGGGCCACGGGGTTCGCAGCGGCGAGGCCCGTGGCGAAGGCGAGAATGGTGGTGAGCTTCATGGTGGACGTTGTTGGTCGGGGTGATCAACGATCAATGTATCGCAGACGGAGTCGAACTTTGTCTCTTTGTTTTACTGGTGTTGTTGGATAATCTGATTTTCAAAATCCAGATCCCCAGGACTGGGCGAAGGTCACCGCTACTTATAGTTTTCGTGCTGACAAAAGTGAAAGTCTAGGAAGGACGGTGAGACTCGAAAACTAAAGGACACGATGTGGTGCTCGTAGCCTTAACGAATCTGGCGATCGTCGCGAAGAATAACTCTTCGCGCCTCCGCCCTCGTGGTGTCTACAGGAAACCTCGGATGCAAATCCCCGCCCTTAACCGTGCAGCTGGGCCTCAGGGACCTTGCCATGCCGAGGCGCGTTCAACAGGAGAACGCGCGGGGTTCGCGAACATTACTGACAATAGCATAATCACATCCCAACCAAGGCGCACTAATAATGAATCTTAGACGGGATGGGCCTTGGACCAACAGGGATGACCCATCTCAAAGATCTAGCTTGGCCCCTCGAATTTCTCCATGCCTGTGGAATGCAAGGACGATGCCAAGAGGGCTGAGACTCAGATTGGCTGAGGTTGGGGGAAGGACTCGCGAGCCCTGCCCATCTTGGGATGGCGTCGGCAGTGACATTGGCGAAAGGCCATGGCCCTGTCCAATTCCACCAATTGGTTCGCCCAGAGGGGTGGGTCAGGGATGGCGGCGCCAAGGATTCGAGAGAATATGGTCAACAGGGTTCTTGTGGGATGGAACTCCCCGGGCTCTCAATCTCCGTAGTGCGTGCGGCCCCGTGATGCTGCGATGCAACCATGCATACCCCCCAGACCCCAGCTCAGCATTGGAGGTTGTCCGAACTTTGTTGCTCTTATCCATTGGGATCGCCCGAGCAGGAGGGGGCGCGGAATTATGCCTCGGCTTGTACGGCGGGACGGCGGGGTTGAGAAGGCTGGAAGTCTGGGTCGCTTCGGCAAGCTTCCCGAGATGTGACGGCCGGGGGGGGTTCCCCACACGAAACTTCACATTCGGGTGGTGAATTTGGGCAAGGACCACGAGACAATCTGGCTGACATCGAGGCCTGCACCCACCGAGCTATCAGATAGCCAATAAAGAAGAAGTCCACCGACACGGGCTCGGAAACCCCTGGGGTTAGTTCAACAGTTTGTCACACGAGGGAACACGGGTCTCCCGTCTCTGCAATTTGATCATAGTGGAGATCCCTAGAGTTTCCCCGGAATGAGACCAATAGGGCCAGCACCCACGAGTTCTAAGGCTTATTGGAATATGAGGAGCATGAGCTGTCTCTATAGAGAGTTGGGGTTTGAAGTCAGGCTTGCACATAGTCTCACACGTCCGCGCGGCCTCGAAACCCGGTTCATGTAACTCCATTTACTCTGACCATGAGACCGTGTAAATTCAGGGTCCACTTCTCGGCTTAGCTCCCAAACCACACATCCCATTTGTCAATGCTAAAATTTTCCTGGACCGCATGCGCGCCAAACGTAGGGACCACCCCGGTGAGGATCGGAGGACCGCCTCCACTAGTTTGACTCTCATGGTTGGGGGCAAACACTCACCCACGCACAGTAATGTCGCCTGCTTCTTTAGGCTGCATGTCTCCGTAAATACATCAGATATTCATTCCGTCCAACGAGGGCTGTATTCTTTCAATACCATTTTACCTCGGCATATAGCGTTACTACTTGCTTTTCCCCCGCATCGAGGCGAGGAAGTGCCGGCGGGGCCCCGGGAAGGGAGGGGGCTGGAAGGAACCCCTCAGATGGCGTGGGGGCTGAAGGATCTCCATGTATCTGTTTCATGAGTATGTCTCTATAATTAGGCCGTATCACTGGTGGAAACAGAGCTCTGACCTCACTCGCGCCCACTACGGGCCATCAAATGTCATCATCCATTCATCGCTATTGGCAACGCCAATACCCTGGGGATTGAGGTTACGAAATATCCTACATATTACCCCTCGTAATGAACAAGGACACCCACCATGATCTCTGCCGAGGAGCCAGCACGGGGGGACGAATTTTGGATTCCCCCTGAGCGCTTATGGCTGGGATACCCTCCGTGATTCGCGCATTTCCATCTTCAATAATCGATGAAGCCGAGGTAAAACACCTCAAGGCATCGGAAACTTGGGGAGCGAATAATAGGTGTAGAGGTGGTGGTCTTTCAAGCACACAGCCATTGAGCCTGAGGTCCAAAGCTGTCCAGGTGTATAAGTATGAGGCAGAAAACATAAGAAAACTTGGTAGAAATGGCCGAGCTCAACTTCTAGCGTGCTATTCATTCTTGCGGCTCTTTGAACTCCGCAAACTGGTCGAAATCAAACTCCACCCCAACACGACGACTTTGTCCCTGTATTTGGTATATGGACGATCAAGATCGCCGTCCGTTTATTCCATGACCCCATCCTAAGGATAGCGCTCAAGCTAGAACCTTCCTAAATCCGGTCCGCCCCTTCGTGGCGCCAAATGACAGTCGCGATCCATTCAGGCCTTCTGGTTACATCCCGAATGCCCGAGTTAGCCTCGTGGAGGTACCGAAAATTTGTAAGAGCCGATTGAGCTTGCCTGCGTTTGGACTGGCGGGGAACCTGTCCTGTTGCAACGTAGGATTCGCAGTGGGAACATGAGGAGCCTTACATACGAATTACCCACATTTCGGTGAGCGCGGGCTCTGTCGGTCTGAAAACTCTCTCAGGGAAACCAGAATTTGCCGTACGTGTTTAACAGCGCCGAACATCGTTTGGGGTCCGCTTGTGTCTTCAACCGAGGTCGGTTTACGGGGCAGAAATTAAGATCGATGGCCCCAGAAGAAGACTAGCAGGTGTAAGAACAGCCCATCCTGACAAACTGATGGCGGTGTCAATGTCCCAGATTCCAGACACTGCTGGGGCGGACTTTGTCGGAGTTGAATGGGCGACGGAACCACGGTCGGCTAAAGGCATTACCGCTTCAAGGAATCATCGCCGTTCTTTCCCCACATTACCCCTCATGGCATTGGAGGGTCGTGAAGCCGTCTAGGCGCGACCTCGGCGAATTTCTCCAAAGTTTCCCCACAATAGGAGGCTCTCCAGTCTCCAGATGCGGGGAAGTTCAAGTGATAGGCAGAGATCGCCACATAGACCTCGCACGATTGCCGGTGTGGGAAGGGAGAAAAGGAAACAAAAACCGGACAGCCGCCAACGTTGTGTTTTCTTGCGTTACTCCTTTTTGGTCCGTCTTCTGTCCTCCCGCTTCCCGTCTCCTGCATCCCCGTTTTCACCAATGGCCCTATGACCACCTGACTTAGCCGAAGCCGAGAGCGACGCTACAGCGTTCACACCCCTTCCCGCACCCTCACCAACTCCCGTTTCTCAACGCTCCAAATCATGGCCGATGAGATCTCCAAGGCGGGCGCCCCCGACGCGGGTCTCGAGAAGCATGACGTGTTGAACCTCGAGCGCGCCGAGACGGTTGCCGCCCCCAACCAGCTGAGCCCCGAGCGGCGCGCCGCCGTCGAGAAGAGCCTCAAGCGCAAGCTCGACGCCCGCTGCAGCATCTTCGTGCTCATCTACATCATGAACTACCTCGACCGCAACAACATCGCTGCGGCGCGTCTTAAGGGTCTCCAGGATGATCTGAAGCTCGACGACACGCAGTACGCGACCTGCCTCAGTATTCTGTACGTCGGGTACATTCTGATGCAGGTCCCCTCCAACATGTTCATCAACTACATCCAGCGGCCGAGCCTGTACATCTCCGCCGCGATGCTGGCATGGGGTCTTGTGTCCACGCTCTCGGGTAACACGCATAACTTCACGGGAATGGTGCTTGTGCGGTTCTTTCTGGGGTTCGTGGAGGCGGCTTTCCTGCCCGGTGCCCTCCTAATCCTGTCCAAATGGTACACGCGCAAAGAGCTCACCTTCAGGAACGCAATCCTCTTCTGCGGCAATCTCATCTCGAACGCCTTCTCGGCGCTGATCGGCGCGGGCGTGCTCTCGAACATGCAGGGCGTTCTGGGCCACGCGGCCTGGCGGTGGCTGTTCTGGATCGAGGGCGCCATCACGATGGCCGTGGCCATCGCCGCGGGCTTCATCCTGCCCGACCTGCCGCACAACTCGCGTGGCTTTACCGAGGAGGAGCTCCAGCTTGCGCAGCTGCGCATGGTTGAGGATGTCGGCGAGGCGGACGAGGATTCCAAGGACATGGGTGTGTTTGATGGCCTGATCATGGCGGTCAAGGACTACAAGATCTACGTCATGATGTTTACCTTTACTGCCTATGTCGTCGGCCTTAGTTTCAACGCCTTCTTCCCTACAGTATGTATTCCCATGTTGACCAACTCTTTCATAGACCTTCTGTGCTAACTAGACCCAGCTGACCGGCACCCTCGGCTTCGAGTATGTCCCCACCCTCCTCATGAGCGCCCCGCCGTGGGTCTTCTCCTGCATCGTCTCTATCATCGTCTCCTGGCACTCCGACCGCACGGGCGAGAAGTTCTGGCACATCACCTGCCCCGTCCTCGTCGGCGTCGCGGGCTTCATCATCAGCATGTCGACCCTCAACGTCCCCGCTCGCTACATCGCCCTCTTCCTGCAGGCCTCCTCCTACGCTGGCTTCATCGTCTTCTACAGCTGGATCTCTAGCTCCTTCCCGCGCCCGCCCGCCAAGCGCGCCGTCGCCATCGCCATGATCAACGCCTTCTCGCAGCTGGGCAACGTCGCGGGCAGCTACGTGTGGGACCTGGAGGAGAACGGCTATCGCAAGAGCTATGGCATCGTTCTGGCGATGTTTGGTGTTACGATCGCGGGTTGTTATCTTTTCAGGGTAATGCTCCAGAACTTGAACAAGAAGTTGGAGGCGGGCGAGGGGGCTTGGGAGACTGGAAGGGATGTGATGGAGCGCACGGCCAAGGTGGAGAACATGGACGGTGTGGACGAGGCGCTGAAGATGAGGAAGGGTTTCCGGTACCTGGTGTAAGGTACCGCCTTCAGTCATATCCCAGAATCCCTGAGACACTCGTATTGGCTGCGTGAGAGTTTCGTAGACCCTATATTATGCATGAGATCTCACATTTATATTCGTCATGAAGCAATCAAATTGTTAGCTCTTGTGTTAGTTTCGCTCGTAGAAGGTGCCTGCTTGCGTTCATGCCCCAGCACCCTACTATCCATGTCTACTGTACCCGGATTTGCGTCGTGGTGGGACTAAGCAGTCAGCCATGAGCAGCATGTGGCATCAGCAGCATATGGGGCCCCGCAGCTGATCTCCGGGCCCCCACGGATCGTCGCGATAGTCGACACTAGCCCCCACACGGGGAATCCCTCATGTGGGCCAAGTCGGAGACCGTTCGGAGAGTCGGAGTGGCGGACAACAATAAGGAACGAAAATCTTTGCTTCACTCGCCAGGTCCCTGGACCTGGCTCCTTCTCAGACCCCATATGGCAGATATGACTCCTAATACTGCCCTTCTAGAAACAATAAGATCGTTATCAACGCCATCCCTAACTTAAAGAGCAAAGGCCGGTCATCTTCCGCCGGCTTATTTAGAATCGTGGAGAAGAATCTGGATGTTCTATCTTGATCGGACTCCTCTCATAAACTAAGAAGCAGATTTTCAGGCGGATCTGCCTCTAGAGGCGGGCCGGTAGTTTGCGATGTGGCAGGCCCCTGTTCCTGCCCTGGCGATGGTCCAGAAGCCACCTTCCGTGCCCAGATTGGAATTCGAAAAGCCCAATATCTTTGCGATTTATGCGTACGGATAGGTTATAAGGTGCCACTCATGAGCTCATGCACACTTAAACCCATACCTGTTCAGAAGTTAAGTTTTTACTAACGAATATGTCACTTAATTAGCAACTATCATCTAAGCCTGGCCAAGTATACGGACGGATAAGACAGCGGTGAATATATAAATATGGCTGTGAAGGATGGTTACGTTGCTTGATCATGCCCTTATCTTAACCTCTTCCTACCGTTCTCTTTCATAGCTTTATACTACAAATGTCTAGAGTATAGACCCGGTTAGTATGACAAAGTAACTTGCCAACGTCTACTACTACGTACCTTCAAAACCAAACATATTTTATCTAATTTGGCAGTGTGACAAGCGGCGAGGGTTGCAACAAGTTTTCAGCAACTTGGATAAGGTCTGCGCTGGGGATGGCTATTTAGGAGTATTTAGGAGAGGTGGAATAGATTTTCATATAGTTACTTCAACACGACACGCTTCCTCTCCCTTCGAGACACCGGGCTGCATGAGTCACGCCCTATTAAGATTTCTAAGTGTGTATAGGTGGCGCCAATATTAGTGAAATGGGCGTCGTTGCAACTTCCAGAGGTCCGTACGGCATCCGTCAGTACGTATACACCCCGATCGCCCACCTTGAGGACTCCCTATCTCTTAGAAGCATCGAAGTTTTTTTGCCACTCCTTGCAGTACCTCTCCATATCCCTCGAGTCGGTAGGCATGCCGCACACCAGCTTCTCAAAGTTCTGTCGATGTTGAAGGTATGTACTGAGCATCGAACCCTTAGGAAGTTGACTGAGATACTTCTTTGCGCGAGCTCTCCTGTCATCGGCTGAAGGAGACTTAGTGTTGTCGTCACTTCGTTGTCGCTGTCAGAATTCGCGAGTAATTATCAGGGTGGTCAAGAGAAACTGGTTAGGCTTACCGTGAAGACGTCATGGTCGTGGTCTTGAGACAAGTGAAATGGTGTTGGAGTGAGAGCTAGATGGAAGGTGACTCTATACAAGGCTTGACGGATCTCCAGAGTCCAGTTTATATATTCCCTCAATCGGAGATGACTTCGACTTCGATGGTGGTTTACAAAGACATGTTAGCTTATTCTGGGTGAGGGCCGTTATACATCACAGTACAAATTGCATTGCGCGGCCCCTTCGGGGCGAGTGTTTCCCTCAAGTCATGTGGTAGCGAAAGTCATCGCCCTGAATTTGAACAGGCCCGTGAGGTAAGGGAATCGAATACCAGGGTCAAGGAACCTGAACCGGGAAAGTCGGTTCGGCACCGACTGCAGGTGTTAATTTTCTCCGATTCGACATCTCCATGGAGCTGGCCAACGACCCTCGACCCTGCATCCAGTCAGGGCGACCCGCTCCCCACCCCTCCCGTTTCGTTGGACACCGAGCTCAGTATTAATGGTCGCCTAGCCTGCCCTCCAAAGGCTGCTAATAATAGCCCTCCGACCTGCGTTCGACTAGGGTCACGCCCTCCATGAATGGACCATGATCGTGTTGAGGTGCGACAACCGAGACATACAGTCCGCTATTCTGGTCAAGTTAAGACCCAAATCCTCTGCAACATTCCAACTTCGATATAGACACAGTGAGCTTGATGTTAGTCTGAACCGCGATTTAACAAGGTATCTTGCGTGCCCCACCAAAATTTTGGCGCATCTGCAACTGTCCAGCGGCGTGGACCGGACGTGTAATTACACCAGTAAGAATTCCTCGAGCTATGAGGCTGATGGGCATACCTCACATTCACTCTATGGGTACTGAAACATCGGATGTCCCTATTGACAGATCGAAGAATAAACTATGTACATAATGAATTGCAGTCACTCAAATTCTTCGGCTAGGTGCCGAGATACCCGTTTCGGAATGTCGTGGGTGCCATCGCCATGGAGAATTCCGTATGCGTCATGTTTACTTGATGTGCGTCAGCCCCCAGTTTCCGCAGTTTCCTTCGTTCCTCGTACGGTCTCCAGGGGTAAGGGTAGTCCCGTCGCGTCCCTAACGCGTGCCCCGTCTCCCGTCCCTGCACTGCCAGTGGCCGTCTCAACGGTAGGGGTAATATCGCCGCGAGGTGCGTCTTGGGACAGGCATTTTTCTGATGTGTTACCAGATTGTCCCTGCGACTGAATTCTCTGCCGCAGTCTCGGCAGGGGATCTTTCTGCCGCAGTGCTTGGTGATGTGCTTCTTGAAGTATGTGCGCCAGCTGGACCTTTTCCCGCTCGGTCGATAGTCGCAGTTTGGATAGGGGCAAACCAGGTCTTCCGTCGCCACTGATTGAGCATCGGTGTCTGCGGAAACCATTGCGGACGCCGCACTCTGTGATGTGGCGGGCCCGAACGCGGGCGAACTGGACCCCAGCTCCTCGCCCTTGAGGGAAAATGGTTGTCGTTCTGATACCAAGGTGTCTGATGAGGTAGCGGACAACAAGGTGTCACCAGAACCAGATCCGTGGATTGCCCTACTATTCGTGGGAGTTGAGGGCTGCCAAGGATAGTCGGCCTGTTGCGGCGTGGAGTTTTGGAGTTCAAACCCGCAGATGTTGCTATAAGGAGTGCCAGGATTGCTCACAGAAGCGTCAGGAAATGAGTACATGCCACCCCCGATGCCTGGTGTAGAGAGCGGCGATACTGTTTGCTGCGCAAACTCGCGGAATTGTTGCTGTTTACGGCCCGTTTCAAGAGTGGGAAGTTGAGACCAGAGAGCAGTTGCAGAGATAGGCTCTCTTAGAGGGAAGCCCGTCGGACGAGAGGGACCGGGGGTATCGTTTGACAGCGAATCCCGACCACGTATCCGCGTCTCCATGGTCAGGTCTTCCACTGGAGATTCCATGAAGGTCCCGTCGGTAACGTAGGTCGGATTACATTGCTCTGGGGTAGGGAGCTCATGAGGCGTGGCCGTGATGCCGGGGAGCTCGCATAATGGCGGTGTAGTATCCATCTCTTGCAGCGGCGCTGTGCCCGGACCCGAGTTGATGATCTGTACTTGTTCTGACGACTCCGGAGGACATCCCGGTAAGTGAAGTTTTGGACTGCGAGCCGGGGGGGGTGCAAAGGAAGTCGAGCTATTCGCACGGCCAGAGGCTCGGGAGGACGGTCGTGAACCGGGGAGACTTCGCGAGATGATGCTCGTGATTTTGTGAATTGCTCTGCGTTTCTTGGCCGGCTCCACCCCGTTTTGCGTAATGCTCTCTTCTCCAGGACCGTCGCGGCAATCTCCTTGATTCGGGAAACAGTCGCGCCCGTTACAATTGTTGCAGTACACCTTGCTGCTGGTGAAGTGAAGGCAGCTCGGGACGTGCCGCATTAGTCTCTTGGCGTCCGGGAAGTTCTCCTTGCAGTCCCCGAACGGACAGGCCCAGTTCCTGCGGCTGTCGTGAAGCTTGCCGTCGAAGACGAGCAGCTCCAGCGCCATGGCGGCGACGACTCTCGCCTTGGCGCAGCCGTCGATTAGAGGGAAGAGGCTCCGGATGCTAAGCTCATTAGTGGTTTGCATCGGCCGCACGGCCACCATCCGAAGAGTACTCACTGGCAACTCGCTTCGGCCGCGGTAGTCTCCGTGCTAGCTGGATGGTTTGGAGTCCAGACTGATGCCGACGAGGGACTCATGTCAAGAGAGTTCCAGGAGAAGTCGCTGGGGGCGATGGATTCGGGTTGTCCGGCGGCGAAGTATGCCATATTGCTTGTAGTCTCTCTGATCCGTTAAAGAGCTCGCAGACAAGAATCGGCGGAAGCTGTAATGAGACCGATATTATGGCTGGGGCGTCGGATTTTGAGACGAGGCTTTGAGAAAGACGAGTCCGGTGTCTGAAAAGAGGTAACTAGGGCCGCTCTTTCGTTTGTAGAATGCGCCTCGTCTCCTACCCTCCGCAATCCGCAGTGAATCTCCAGGTTTCCCCTCCACTTCCCTTAAAGCATTTACCGACCTCATTTTCACTCTAGTCCGCTCAATAACCGCTTCCCACGTCAACCGAGGTCACACAGCTCAGGGACTGGGCTATTCCGCCCGTCCCGCGGTGCGTGTCCCGGAGCCATCGGCTGGAGGTGGTAGAGACCGACGCAATGTGGTAACTCGCAGGAAACGGCAGAAGCCCAATTAGAGCACGAGTATTTCCCTTAGGTGAATGCAGAATGCAGGGAATTTGAGGGAATATCACACTCGATGGGGGTCTCTTAATCTTCTCTCGCACGTCACCAGTGGAGCTTCGGGACCTCATTGGTTGTGGCCAGAAAGCCAGAAAAGTCGATAAAAGGCAACCTCGCCTGGTTGTTGAAATTATGCGAGAAAATAAGGCAACCTCGCGTCAATTCGAGGCGGCCCCTCCCCCGCAGGGTTAAGGCCCTGGCTACCTTAGCAAGCCCTTCAGTCGACATCTGAGGAAGGGCGTGCGGGTCGAAGGGCTGCAGACGAGGGTCTCACGTTGCGCCCACGTCCTGAGAAAGAAGATAGAAGAAACCGCGGAGGGTAGAAAAGGTGGCGCTGGTACCCTTCTCTACGCGGCCTAGTCGGGCCGAGTAAACAGGTTGATCGAAGGAAAAGAAAATATGATCGTTGGGATGGAGGGACTTGGGCGCTCGGAAGGAGACGCCAAACTTTCCCAAAACCCCGTGGAAAAGATTCTGACCTGGCCCTTTCGGCTTCTTATAATCAGACAGTTCAGTTCGCACAGCCGCCGCAGCCTGGTAGCATCCCACCATTACTGCCGCCCACGCTAAAAATAATCATCCTTCATAGGCGCTTTTAGCCCATGGAGGTATGAGGCGGAGATGGCAGCACTGCCCCCATGACCTGCCAACGCTGCCAACCACCATGATAGGTAGCCCTCGGGTTAAACGCCGGGTGACAGCTGTGGATGGAGACCAAGCCTCCGTACTGGTCATTGTAGAAGTAAATCTATTGGTCACTATAAATAAACGGTGCAAGAACCCTCGCTCTTGGGCTGTGTCTGGTGCAAGTTCTTGTGAAATACGCGTCAAAATACCAGATAGCTGTACCTGTCTCCACTGGAACTAATGCGGCTGAACCTCCATGAAGCCTCATGAAAGAGCGAACTCGATCGGCACCATCGACCAGCTACGTGCACACACACTTGACAGCCCTCCATCCCACTCTCTGTTATTGCTGGAAGCCATTGCAGGAAGGCATACACACCATGGCCTGGGGGTCCTTTAATGTTGATCTAGCGGAGAGACCACCTGTCGTGGGATACGAGGCGCAAGAGCTAGGCTGATCAGCCAAACCTCTCTAACCAGTAGGAGACAGAGATAAATTGAGTCATATTATTGACACCCATTTGTTTTACGGGAGATCCAAGGTGGGCGTAAGGAATCCGAGGTGGATGAAGGCAGTCAGACCGTTGGTTCAGCCATACCTTTTGTGGCCCACCACGCCTTGAGTGAAAGAGCCAGAGGGAGCGTCTACTCGGGCGGTGGCCAGTGCGCTGGGCCATTGGTTCCTCTTTCCCGAGGAACCTAAAGTTGTGATCGCCGATTTCGCCACTGTGCCTTCATGCCTGGCTTTAGCCCAAGGGTCCTTGCTTGTCTGCCTGTAAAATATGGGCGCGATCTTTTCTAGTACACTTTATATGCTGCCGAGGTGACCTCGCTGTATAAATAGCCGCAAATAAAGAACGTATTTTGGCATGATATGGTGACCGGGACGAGACATCATGAGAATTCCCTTCAAGGGGGTGATGGGAAAGTCTGCAAACGATAAGGTGAGGGTTAGGCCCTTGCGCGTCTGAGCCAGAGGGAATGAGGAATCGAGCATAATTATGCGGAAACACATTTATAGTGGTAAGAGTCTGACATTTTGCCTTTCTCGTCGTGCTGTGGATGCATTAAGGTACAATGAGCTAGATGATGGCGGATATGATTCAAGCCATGAGTCTGAAAGTTGCAGGTGGGAAGCAGAGCTTCTATGCCATCTCAATACCGCCTCATGCCAACACTTCTGAATCTAAGATGCGGCCATAAGCCTCGACGAATTCTGGGCCGCCACCAATGCCTAGGGCAGTATGAACATGAAGGGCTTCGGATACCTCTTTGTCATAAGGAATGCAAGAGTTCTCTAGCAAAGAACACGAGGCGCCTCTTCTACGCAACTGGCTTGCCACCACTTGGCTGCACTATCGGCAGTATCTTTATGTAGTTACATGACTAGTTGTCGTCGCTTGGCGCTGGGGTCCACTAGAAAGCAACTTTCGCGAACAAGCGTCGGCACTTCAGGAAGGGTTAAACTTGTGTTAGTTTGGATGGTGGCCTGTTCTTGTCTGGTGGTTGCTTGAGAAGCTGGGGAACAAGTATAACAAGTTGATTTCCCGAGAGTCTCAGACCAGGAGGGAAATGATTTAAGGCAATAGGTTGAAGTAATCATCTTATATAGAATGCTAATAAGCACACGGACTTGCAACGTAATAAAAGATATGCCAGGGGCGCTAGGAACTTGAATGTCCGATAAGCAGGGAAGCATTCACGGAACCGCGAGAACGTGTTATCCCCGAGGAGATCAATATTGCAGTAGTATTCGAGAAATAGGGCCCTCCTTCAAACCCCCCCTTCCTTCTGTGTGAGAATGTCGTTCTTCGGATGCCTGTTGGTAAGTGAGACTAACCGGAGAGCACTACTGGAAACCCGAATTACTTTCTTACTGAGCAACGTAAGCGCTAAAGAAAGCGACGTGCTATCTCTAGAAATTAGATTCCGAGGCTCTATGTTCAGGAATTGACTCTCTCAGCGTCGGCGAGGACGCAGTTCCATTCCGAAGGCTCCATAGGCTACCACTCTGCTCGAAATTGTCTGTCGAGCCTTTCCAGGCTGCAGTTCTTTCTCCATCGCGGCCGTCGCCCCTGATCGACGGCCTGTTCCTCGCGTTATCTTGCCCCGTCTCTCAGAAACGTCTCTCTGGACGTGTTCAAGAAAAGCCAGATTGCAAACTTTGGTCCCCCGCGTCTTGGAACTGTCTCCTCGTTTTCTCTTCTTGAGACAAAGTCATACAGGTTCTACATCCTCTACTAGCGCCAGAATCATAGCAGTAAAGGCGGTAGGGGTTAACAAGCCTAATTAACAGCAATCTAGGAACTCCGAGTGTCTCAATTCGAAACAGGAATGAATGCGAAAATAATACCTCTGTCAGGGTTCGAACGCGGGGTCGGAGTGTCAGTGCAATGCCTGTGTTTAATCTTCCCGCGACCCACGTTTTCCTAAACCAAGGCAGATGCGTACTCCCAGGGGGATATGGTATGGTGCTAATTATGGCGGTTGGGTGATCTAGATATATCCCTCTCATCTCGTGGAGGCGCGAGATGGGGTGTCTATTCTCCCTGATACTGTTATGTTTGTGTTTATCAATACACATGGGGGTAACCACTGGTGCTGGGGCACTATGGAAGTCGCCTATCATTGAACCCGGATATTTTCTCTAGCGGCCCATCTCCCGGGCGTATTTCCCGTTATGCAGTGCATGATCGCCTCATCAACAGCCTACTACTTATCTGACAGTAGTGCTGCAAATGATCATTCTAGTTCTTATTATTTAATGGGAGAAGCTTGACGCGGACCCTTTGGCGGAGGGGTGAGAGGAAGAGGCTAGTACCAATTAAGGGGGCTTTCTCTGTACTGGCCAGGGCGAGCATGGCCAACGCACGCCCGAACCAGCCACTTCTGTTCTTGAAGTTCGGCCAGGTTGGCATTTTCTTTGGCCTACAAGTATGTGTTGAGAAGCCTGCTATCCTTTACGTTGCAATAGTAACCAGCAAATTACTTTGATGCTCATAGAGTAATCCACGATCCTACATGCCGTATCAACACGACGCACTGCCAAGCATAGGTGCTATTACGACTGACAGGAAACGTATGTCTAGCTTCAAGCCGATGCTACGGATGGTTGCACTTCGCTGCTGGAAGCCGCTTGATGAGGTCCATAGGGAAGCATACTTCGGTCCTTGACATGAAGCGCTTTGTGAATCTACCCACTCTACTCACTCCTCCCCCGCCACCCAAACCCCCCTCTTTCCCCCCAAACACCAAAAGGAAAACCCCTCGTAACGTGGAATACGGTTTATGCACTACTCCAACAGTAGGTTTCCCGTAGAATATCTATTCCGCCTGGTCAAAGGAAAACCCCAGAGGTACCGAACGGGTACGTTATAACATTCCTCAGTTGACCAGGACGAGAATCGAGAGGCTCTCCAAGGCAGTCGTCCCGCTCCGATATTAAAGCGCCACCGGCCTTGATTAACGCTTCTGCATTGAGAAATTAATGGCGCTAGCCTGCAGGTGGCTTGGACCGCTGGCCTGGAAGCGACTGTGGGGAGCTGAAGTGTCCGGCGCTGTGTATCGGCTTGTGGGATTAATATTCGTGGGGCTGGTGTCCAGTTGGGAGAAGGTATCACATCATCTAAGCTCGGCCGCTCATGCCAGCGGCTTTGAAACGTTCAGTTCTTTGTACAACGTCTACCTTGATCATACTGCTCTCCTGACACAAACCAGATTCTAGCATATAACAACGTACTATATTGAATACGCACCCTCTAAAGTTAAAATGTTACATGTGGGAGCAATCGGCCAACAACAGGGCATCATGGCCCATAGATGCAAGCCATACCTCGTATCCATTACACGCTTGCCCATCTGTGGATAGTGACAGTGCCGGATGGCTTGAAGACGACCCGGGTATCGTGCGGCTTACGGCTCCAAAGTCTCAACCTCCTTGCGATCGGTAGCGAACCCCAGAGACTGGACTTAACCCCTCACTGACGCGTTAACGAGCATTCTGACAACACTGATACGGAAGTTAGCCCCTATCTCCTGTCAAGCAAGGGATGGCCCTTCCATCTGCGGTTAGCAGTATCGCGTCAGCATGGACGTCGACGGTGTGCCGTTCACTTTCAATAGTTCCGGATACCTGGTACATGGAACCGGGAAACCCCAGTTACTGCGTGGAAGCGATAGCAGCCAAGTCTGCAAAAGGTTCTGTCCAGGATCCCGCCAAGTTCCAAGACAATGGCTATTGGCAGTTTTTGATTCAGACGGCTAATATAACAGGACGGAGAGCGCGACAGTCACGGAAGTTTTCCGAAATGACGAGGGGTTTGAACAAGGATAGCCGCAGAGAAAATCCTGCTACAGCTTGACGAGACCGGGCCCTGTATGTTGCATTGCATGAAGAAGATGGCGGCGAGCTTGGCAGAGTGAGGGGCTGATGAAGTACCTGCCAAAGACGGGTCTTCCGACATCACCCTTGAAGGATTCGGCTCGAAAGGGACAATCAGCTCCCCCAGACAACTCGTGCTCTCCGATTTTGCCCACGGAAGATCGGCACTAAGTAGGATTCAAGGACTTCGCTGCTAGCACCCCGACAACTGGAACTGGCCGAGACCCCGGGTATGTTGGTGTACCCGGCGCGTTCACGGAGGACACTGGGGGTGTTGAGTCATCAGGTAGTTGGCAGCTAAGATTGTCGCGAAGCATGCGTTGAATGCGGCCTCGTTATCTTCAGCATCGATGGGATAGAGTATTCGAGGACATCAGTACAATTTCATGTCTGGCCCAACCACATCGCCGGGCATGACCTCGGGCCAGTTGCAGGGGTACAATTCAATGTTCCGGTTTCAAAATCCATTGCACGTATCAACAAGGCTTCCTAGATCCCAGGAACCCGGCGGAAGTGAGACTTCACAGAACGCTGGAATACATGGCCTTCGATGGATAAAACCGACGTCCAAACAATCCAAGATGGACCAAGCAGTGCTCACGCCGATTCCTCGCAACGAGGTCCCAGCCGGCCAAGAGGTGACCTTCGGAACTCGGACGAAGGTTCCCGTGGACGCGGGTCTAATTATGCCCACTTAGGCAGCATTTCAGGGGCGCACGGCGGACTTTGAGGCCCGGCTAGTCGAGTCTGGTGGGGCCTCGGCCGACTGCCAAGATACAGCAACAACGAGGCTGATGATCCCTTCCTAGTGATCCGAATCGCTTTTGTCGGGGACTTCGGGGAGCATCGGAGCGAGGCGCCACAATCGTGCCTGAATTGGGTTTTCATCCCGCTGAGTATTCAATTCCGACATGACATCAACTTCGTGGTTTCAAACTAACTTTGCACAACTTATTGTGCCTGCCCGACAGGCATATCATAGTCTCAGTAAAGAGGGCACGTTCCGCTGTATGGTCTCCATTGCTATTATTCCTTGCACAAACTTGCTTGCGTGGACAGGGAACCTTCATCGAGTGGGGCCGGTGAGACGAGGATTGAGCTGAATATGCTTACGTACATAGCGGTCAAGTCGGCCATGCCAAGGAAAATCAGAGCAAGGATTGTCCTGGGCGGAAATAGAGGATTGTGGTTCCTTCCTGGTTTTGACTCGCTTTCCGCCACTAGACAGGGTCGAAACGTCGGTTAGCGAACGAGCTTAAAGACGAGTCCACTTTTGTCCACTTTAGGCTCCTGCCTTTAGTGGTTAACCCAGAAGTAGTGCGCACATGCTCTGCAAGCCCGAAACTGGAGGCTAGTTTACACGAGTCAGTAGAAGCAGGACGTGGAAGGGCAATGACTGATGCGCTTGAAGGATTCCTTCTCCTCTGCAGATCATGTCCATATTTGGACAGCCCTTTTCATGGCGCTCCAATCGGGTTCCACGGGCTTGATGCAGGGGCAAGAGAAGCGAACTGCCATATCTGGGTTTCAATCTCCTCCCTCAATTTTTTTCTAATTTCAATTGAAAACCCAGGGATACACAAGCGGTTTAAGTTGAAGATACCCTTGCTCCGGGGAGGTTTCGTTCCTTCCGACTACAAGTCTGGAACGGATCCAGACCACGTACCACGTAAAACCGAGACGCTGATCCGGCTTCAACCGGGCAACCCCCGTCCTATTCCACGACTGGAAGGAGCAAAAGAGTGGACCTCCCTAACCCTGGGCCTGCTGGCGCCGCCAAGGCTGGCTTCCCCAGAGAAGCTCCCCGATGATCACTTGTACCAAAGGGTTCAAGAATGCGAGTCAGAGACAAGCTGCTGATCCAAGACCAACTGGATCCCCGCACTTCCTAAAAGGAAGCACGAATCTCCCGCATTCGAGAAGGAAGAAGAAAATTCTTTCGCTTCGAGTGTGTTGCAGTCTGGAGTGCTACCTTGGTACGGCATGTAGATGAAGATTTTTATGATTTGGGTAGGATTTGGGACTCTTTGCCTTGGCCGGGTAACGCGCTGGGATTTCCTCCCTCAGAAGATGGGTCTTTCACGCTGCAGGGTTGATGGATATCTTGCGGCTTCTCGGTACAAAGTCTGTGCGCTCCGTGCTATTCGGAAGCGACACTAAATTAGCTCTTGGATTTAGCGGCGGGCGAAGCTCCCGACAATTGTTCCGCCCAATTACGTAATACTTGGAAGGCCAAGCCGTCCTTGGTACCATCCGGGGTATCGGGGTATGCAATCCGCACCTGGTGGACGTAGGCTGATGCTAAGGGTGAACCCTGTAGTTTTTTACTGGGTAACTTCACTCAAACCGGCCGGGGCTGTCCTTATGGGTGTAGTTGTACCCATAGGCCAAACAGTCGCGTTACCTTGGCGCGATGAAGAGGGCTTGGAATGTTATGAGGAAAGTGTAAGGGCCTGTTTTAAGAGCATTGTGCCCTCCCCCATGTCGGGCTGCGGAGGAGAAGTCACCTTGAACTTGCTGCAGGTCTGTCTCGTCATGTCCCTTTCCCGTTAGCAGGCTCGATATTAAGCCTCGTTGGAAGGGGAATACGTTTCCCATTTCCTTCGAGCCAGAGAAACGGGCGTCCGCGGCCAGTTACAGGGACACTCACCTTTTCCGTCTGTAATTTTGCTTCCCGGTCCGAACGACATTCCCCTCGAAAAACCACCGCTTGACATCAGAACCGCAACCGATCAGCAGATCCTTCTTCCACGTCTCCCAATAGGTTGGACCCGACACCTCGGTTCTCCCGTCCTTAACCCTCGCATTCTCGACTTTTGCCTAGCCCAACGGTAGGAATCGTGTGGGATGCAGGAGATGGACCCCGCCGAGCTTGCGGCGCGGGCCTGGGCTCCCGGGACAGACTTCGAGCCGCCGATGAAGATGAACTGGATGCACCATCTGGGCTTATCGATTATTTGCATCCTGTGGACTTTTTCGCTTGTGGTTGTCTGCCTGCGGATATGGAGTCGATGGACGGCGAAGCAATTGGGCGTTGGTAAGTACCTTGGGCCATGCTCTGCTAATGAACTTGCCGGCAACATTGCCAACGAATTAATTTGATCTAACATATATCGATGTAGATGACGCCCTCATGGTTGCGGCCATGGTAAGTCTTGAATCTTGCTAGAAAAAAAAAAAGACGATTCGCAAGGCCGGTCAGGTCACTGACGAATGTGCAGGCCGTCAACACAGGCTGGTTCTACACGTTGATTATGTGTAAGTAAAATTTGTTCTGCAGTCCGAACGAGGAAATGTGGACAGCCAGCTAACCAGATATCCTGACAATAGACATGAAGACGTGCTACGTCGGAATTCACTATTGGGACGTGCCAGAGCTCAATCGAGACCAACAAGCCACCGCCAAGCTCTACGAATGGCTCATCATCTTACTCTACCACCCTGTCCTGGGCTTCGTAAAAGCCTCCGTCCTCTGCTTCGACCAGAAGTTCACGGGACTCAAGAAGTCGATCCGCTACACTGTCTATGCTCTGCAAGCTGTCAACGCAGGCTGTATGATCTCCATCTTCTGCGTCACTCTCTTCCAGTGCCAGCCTATCTCGCTCAACTGGGAACCCAACTATAGGCGGACCTGCATTAACAATATTGCCTTTAACTACGCGTACAACTGCATTGTCATCGCCACTGATGTTGCCGTGCTGGCAGTGCCATTCTGGGCTTTCCTTGGCCTACAGATGCGGACTCGGCTCAAGGTTGCCATTCTTTGCGTCTTTGGTCTTGGTGCTGTGTAAGTGTAATTGCTTCAGGATCCTCAATTCTTGTCTTGTTGCTAACATGCGGGGAATTACTAAAGTGTCACGGTTGTCTCCTGCATCCGTCTTGTTCTCCTGATCACTTGGTTTGATCAGTACTACAAGGGCGAGGGCAGCCCGGACATCTATTACTCCATGGGCTGGATCGCCTCCCCCGTCGAGAGCAATCTCGCCATTGTCTCCGCCTCTATCCCCGCCCTCTGGCCTCTCTTCCGACAGTTCTTCCCCAACATTTTCTCAACCCTGAGCAACTCTTACCGCGCCAACACGTACCCATCAAGCTCCAACCGCGCGACGGCGTTCCGGTCGAATCTGCACCGTCCCATGGGTGCCTCGCGCATTGACGACGACGCGGACGATGGCTTCATGATGAAGGCGATGCATACGAATGCGCAGGCAGACTGCAGGGCTACTACGCCCACTGGCTCGCAGGACGGTATCATTGACTACAAGAATGGCATCATGCGCACAACTAATGTCGAGGTTGGGTATGAGTCGAATCCTAAGAGCGAGAGGGAGTCTCCGGTCGGAGGGGAGGAGGATGTTAAGAAGAGGGTAGCGTACGCGGTGTAGGATATCGGTCATAAAAGAGACGGAGCGGTTGTGTATGTGGATACGGAATATGTGTACAAAAGTTATCTGCCTGTAGCGTTACTGGTATTATGGCGCCCTTTCCGCACGGGAAAGAGAGTTTTTGGAGGTCAATACCACAGACATTCTACCACGTAAGGATCTGCATATTTATAAAGTGTCCTCATTACCATTTGACGTCAGGATGTTACGGGAAAATTGTCGCCTTGCTCTGGAAATGCGCAGAGTCCCTTCTACAAGAGGTTCTGACGACGTCAAGCAGTCTCCACTTGGCGATTTTAACCTTGTTTGCACAGGCCAGAATTACTCTCTGGACATTCAATCATCTGTAAACCGGGGTAATGAACGGACCAGACCCGCACCGCCATTAGGGTATCGACTGAGCCCTGCAGCGGGGTTCTGAGCCTGGTTCCGCACTAAGAAGGTACCTGCCATGGATGGCCCTGACATTGTCCCTGGATGTCCCCACCGCAGAGACTATGTGGGGGACCCCTGGAAGATAAAGATACAGGGGACTTCGGAGGGCCCGCCGACCTTCCCCCATGCCACCTCGCAACAATGCCAGTCCGAAAAGGTGTGCTTGGCGGCCACCGCTTCTGGGCCTCCAAGACACTTGGCAGGCAGCCCCCTTCGGTGCGGCAGTTTGTATTTCTTCGCACTCAATATTCCGGCCGTGTTCCCACGAGGCAAATGCAGGTCCAAGACCCCGGACAGCTCCCTTCTCGAACCACTCTGACCAATGGAACCCGTCATTTCGCGTTCATCCCCACAACAGGTGCGACTTGCTCGGCGATGGCGCATGCCATCCCACGTGGGAGAGTATTTCTTCGCCGGAATTATAAAAGTCATGATGTCCCTTCCCTCTGCGAGCTCAACTTCGTCCTCCCAAGAGTAGCGTGTTTGGCATAAACGATAATATACTACGCCTCTACGCCATCGTCTCTCTCGCTCACCCTTCTTACCTTGTTGGGTATTCATTCTTTTAATAATAATACCACCCACATTCCTTTATTTTCCAAAATATCAGCGAAGATGCGTCTCCTCAAGACGTTTTCCGTGGGCGCGTGCATCCTCGGGCTTGTCGAGGCTCTCCCGCGCAGGGCCTCCGACTTCTCCAAGAGGCAGGTTACCCAGCTTCGGGACGAGTATGACTTTGTCGTCGTTGGTGCCGGCACCGCCGGTTTGACAGTTGCCGACCGTGTTTCGGCTGCGTTCCCGAAGAGTACGTCATTAATCACACATGTATATTGGATGTCGCGACCACTCTCTTGGTCTACGTCATGGGTGATCTAGGGACTCACTTATACGCCTGTGCAGAAACCGTCCTTGTCATCGAGTACGGAAAGATCGAGGGGACTGTCGGCTACTACGACCCTGAGGAGGACGGCACGGGTGCTACCCGTTTGGTCATCAACTCCCCGCCGGTCGAGAGCGTAAACAATCGCTCTGCTACCGTCATTCTCGGTATGACCGTTGGTGGGTCCTCCGCCGTGAACGGCCAGTTCTTCGACCGTGGTTCGAAGTACGATTACGACGAATGGGCGCGTCTGGGTAGCCCCGAGTTCGACGGGGCCGCCGACAGCTGGGATTGGGAGAACTTCTACCCCTCGTTCCAGAAGGCGAGTCCTTACGTTTCCTATACCTGGCCTCCAACCCTCTACTCCCATGTGCCTTCCTGTCATTGCGACATTTCGTTTTTCATTCCCCTCTCCCCCACCCGCCAACTCTCTTCCATTCTCCGTATCACCAACTTTGCCTGGTTATTCGCCACCTGGTTCTGCCCAATTTGAAAACCCAAATTCTAACAAGGCTACCAGAGCTCCTTCTTGACCGAACCAAGCTCCGAGCTCGTTGAGAAGTATGGCTACACCTGGGACTCCGCAAGCTATCCCGGCGACTCCATCCAGGCCTCCTTCCCTCCCTTCCAATGGCCTATCCAACGTATGTCACCAGTGCCGGGACTCTCGGTCCCCTTTTCGGCAAATAAACATGAACCCTAATTTCTAGCTGTCAGGTGTCGGATGGGAGGCTTTCGAGGAATTCGGTCTCGATACTCCCCAGGACTGTGCCGCTGGCGACAAGCATGGTCTCTGCTGGGTCCCCTCTGCCCAGAACTCCGAGACCGTCGAGCGCTCGCACGCCGGTGTCGGTCACTACACAGCCATTGCTGACAGCCGACCCAACCTGGACCTCCTTGTGGAGCACAAGGTCACCCGCCTCATCGTCGACAAGACCCAGAACGTCCCCACTGTCGAGTTCCGCCCCGTTGACGGTGGCGATGTGAAGACCATTCGCCCCAGGCGCGAAGTCATCCTCTCAGCAGGTGCTATCCACACTCCCCAGATTCTCCAGCGCAGCGGTGTCGCGTCTGCTGAGTACCTGGAGGAGGCAGGTATTGAAGTGGTTGAGGACCTCCCTGGTGTTGGTCACAACTTCCAGGACCACTGTGGGACTCCGTTCGTTTTTGACTGTATGGCCCACCCTAGCTTTCCCTTACATGCACTCAATTAGAGGTACCCCTGGCGCTAACAACTTTTTGCTACTCCAGACGATGGTCCGTCCCCCAGCGAGGCCGATGTTGAGAACAACGCCACTTACGCTGCCGAGGTCCTTGCCCAGTTCCGTGAGCGGCCCGCCCGTGGTCCTTACACCCTCGCCATGGGCAACAGCGCTGCCTACGTCTCGCTCCCCGAAGTTACCTCCGAGTACAGCGGGATTATTGCCAGCATTCGCCAGCAGATTGAGGACGGCTCTGCCCTCGACTACCTCCCGTCCGGCGCCTCCGACACTGTCAAGAACGGTTACCTCGCCCAGCTTGAGATCATTGCCCAGGCTCTTGAGAACCCTGAGCACCCCATCATGGAGGCTCCCTTCGCCACCGGCCCTGCCATGGGCTTCCTCCTCAAGCCTCTCAGCCGCGGCACGGTCCTGCTCGACCCCGAAGACCACGACGCCACTCCCATTGTCAACTACCGCACCGCCGCCAACCCCATCGATCTCGACATCATGGTTACCTATGTGGACTATTTCCGCCGCCTCTACGCCACCGACACCTGGCAGGAAATTGGCGCTGTTGAGGTGGCACCCGGTGCAAACGTTACTGAGACTGCTGACCTTATCGAGTACGTTAAGGACAATGTTGTTCAGTCCCTGATGCACCCTTGCTGCACTGCCGCTATGCTCCCCCGCGAGAAGGGTGGTGTCGTCAACTCGAGTCTTTCCGTCTACGGTATCGCCGGTCTCCGTGTTGCCGACTGCTCTATTATCCCGACTCTTCCTGCTGCTCACACCACCACCACCGCATATGCCATCGGGGAGAAGGTAGCTATCTCTAACACAAAACCCGTCCTGTTTTTGAAAGTCTGCTAACTAGGGATCCTAAGGCTGCTGAAATCATCATCGGTCGCTGGAAGAGGGAGTGCAAGGCTTGATTTAGTAGCTGGAGCCTAAGTGTGTGTAATTTAGATCGTTGCTCTTAACGTCCGTGTCACCGCCGCCACTTGCTTCTCATCCCCATTCTGTAGCTTTTACCATCGGATTAGCTGCTGGTAGAGTAATTTTCGCGCTTCAAGGCATAATTATTAATAGCATGAGTCGGGACAGTTAATGCGACCACAAGACCGAGAAAAGAAAATTCCTTGCGACATGACGCCCTTACTTAGTCCGAAGAACATGTTACGTCTAGCGCCGGGCGTAGACGGTCACCACCGCTCGAGGCCATCCACCAGGTGACAAGCGCAATTCGGGGTTAATCTGGTTGTGAAGCACCGCATTACCGGACACAGGGGGCTAATACGTCAAGGGGGGTGAGAATTAGTAGGAAGGTGACCGGGAGGAGGCGTATTACAATGGTGATGGCCTTAGTGAAGTGTAATAGCGAAGCCGCGGATTTTCTGGAGAATGCGGAACTCTGGGGCCATGTACAAAGCTACGACTACGACAAGAAGAGACTGTGGACATTACGATTGGGCGTGTGTTTGTGGGCGTACCTTGGCCCGCAAGCAGGACTTAGGGTTGTCAAAATGCTTGGCTACGGAGCCTAGCCTCTGGCATAATACTTGTAAACCGCGGTGTCGGGAAGCTCAAAGCAGGGTTCCTTGAAGGAGAAGGAAGGGCGTTGTGCGTCGTCAACGATAGGCGATTGCATAATGTTTTAGTACGGACGAGTCCACATTCATTAGAGTTGGATATACGAACAATAAATATGTAAACATTGCAATACTCCCACTGTCATTTACTGATGCGGCTTGGGCTTATGAAAAAGTTTTTTTGGAATGTATGAAATGGCTTTATAGATTTGCAAAACAGCCCTTCTATACAGATTATAGTGATGCCTTGTCTATCCTGTTACCCCCTCCTGCCCCCTTTTGTTGCTCCGTAACTGGATCTTCTCCTATCCAAAAGCGTAAGATTGATCCTTGAACGCGAAGAAGATGTAGGGCTAGCTAACCAACATGCGTATTTGGACTTGATAGGTCTGGAGGAAGCCATAGATTGTTGGAGTCTCCATTCTACGCCACTTACGAAACTCCCTTTGGTCCTCAATTTGCCGGGCTCATCGTCTGGCTATGTAGTGGCGAGACCTCAGGGTCCTTCCGCGGCTTCCATTGCGTATCAAATATCTGGCCTATGCACCAAAAGCGGGTGTCACAGCTATCTTGGTTGTTAGAGACCTCGACGATACTTCCTGTGTGAATTAACCGAACAATTAGCATCCTAAGACCCCCTACAGTTGGGCTTTGGGTAGAAGCAGCGGGTTGGGAGTTATCGGGGGACACATCTTTATGTGTAGTATACATCAGAATGAGAGACATAGCGTGAGAAACGTAATCGTGCGGATGTAATGACGGAAAGTAAAGAAAATTTTGACTGACGGTTCCGTTGTACGTTCCGGATGACCGACTGGATCACTTGAGGCTGACTTCCCGCGATGTCAGGGATCAGCTTCTTGACTATACTCGTCCGATCAAGCGAAGATGCAAATGGAAGAGCGCCTCTAGTCACGCCGTGGAAGTGTGCAAGCAATGTCTTGACGCCCCAGAGGTATTGCTGCACGAGTTTCATGTCGTCAAATTTTTCCTGACACAAAATCTATCAGTGCTATCATCTCTGAAACGTGCGTTGATTGTCCGAAACGAAGCCACAACCGACAGGGAGATCCTACCTGTATCCCTCGTTTGTGCGTGTACATAGTCTCGTGTTGAAGTATCAGCTCAAAACTATGCATGAGAATAACTATGACAACTACGACGGTAAACCAATCGCCCGGCTTGTTCTCCCCAATCTTCTTCGCCAAGCCGCCCAGGACGGCTAATTCAAGCGGTCTCAGGATCCTCTCCATAAGGATGGAGGACAGCTCGTAGTCTAGATAGGGGGGCAGGCTGATATTGTCTTTGGACCTCCATGGAGGTGACACCGTCTCGGCGCCGAGCTTGTCCTCGCCGGTACAGCGCCAACCACCTTCTATAAACCTGGCTGCCGTCCAGAATCGAAGGGTTTGCATGATTAGGACGTTCTATACGGAACCGGGGAACATCAGCGGCAGGTCCAATCAGCTAATCCCTATGTCGTAGGCGAGCTGCGGCATATGATCGGGTATATGAGACATCCACTTACAGGGTTCGGGCCCTCCGCAAGCCGGCGTGCATGCCAGAATATGGGAGAGACGATAGAATCAGAGTCATCAACGAATTTGAAAATGTAAGGCGATACACTGCTGTCGAGATATCGATGAACCGCGGCGAGGGTTTCGTCCAGGTCGGCAATGGCCCACGGGATCGCATAGAGACAACGTCCCTTTGCACCCAAGCCTTTGTTGTCAATGCATTCCGCCGGAGATAGCTTCGGAGGCAGAAATGGTCGTACGCGAAGACGAAGAGTCGTGCCGTGGCCCTGCCCACACTCAAATATACGACTCCCTTCCTCCACGAAAGTTTTACCCTTGGAAAAATTACCAAAGTTTGGGCCTGTGAGTGGGTGGTCGGTTTCGAACGGGCTGTTGTTGGTCTTCCGGTAGAGGCTACAGTCCGTAATCTTTCCGCGGAAGCACGGAAGGCTGGGTATGCTTGAGAAGCAGTATTGGCAAGGCGCGCTGGGATCGTCAGATATGCGCTTGCACTGCGAGTTCGAGTGGATTCAATTGTTAGCTCTGTCTCTTCATCTCAGTTGTTCTATACAGATAGGGCGGAACTTACCCTTTTCCTCCGAGACCGGCACGCTATACACCCTCCTATTGTCCTTGTTATGTGCGTCTCGATTCTTTCTTGCTCGTCATACCTCCGTCGTTTCCTCTTGCGAGGCATTTGTACTGGACCACTCATTCCGACTGCCGGGAGAGACTTCAAAGGGCGCAGCGAATCGGCGCCACCCTCAGGCTTTCTTTTGAACGTAAAGCTTGCTCCCGGCGTAGAGGAACGTGAACTGACCTGTGATCCAGGAATATTCGTATCTTGCCATGAAGCTGTTGGAATCAGCGGCGTTGGTGAAGTATCTAACTCCATGGTTCCTGGTCGAAGGGAGGCGCAGCTCTTACGTGACAAGAGCGATTGGTTTGAAAATGAGATATGGCCCGTATTATGGAGCGGCTTGTGCGGTATAAGGAACTGGTCCAGAGACTGGGCATCTAGAGTGGTGGATGATTCCGTAGGCCCGGACGCCCCCGTGGAGCCAGCTTGACCATCTTGCTGGTTTAGCGAGGTTTGGAAGCAAAGATCATTGTCAAAAACTGGGACGCCAGAAACATCCAGCCACGAGTCCGTGACCGCGGCTTGCTGCGTCACCCGGAGATGTGTAATCCTGTCCGTGGAGATGGATGCCGAGCATGACGGTGCTGTTGTTTCCAGCAAATGGTATACGGGATAATCGAGTGGTCTTGAAGCCGAATCGGGATTAGCTCCATTGAGACCAAGACCAGCTTCTTCAGTGCCCACCGGATTAGCACTTGAGGCAGGAAACCAATTGTTCTCCAGCAATGCCTCGTTTCCGGCGTAGATAGTTGGAAGCTCGGCCATTTGTTCTGGAAGTGTTGAAAGAGGAGGATATTGGATTTCTGGAACCGCCAGAGATTCGCCGTCTCCTAACGCATCGGATATACCCGCCACGGGCCCATGTGTGGCTATGAGATCTTTGAGGGAGATGCCGAGAATGTCAGCGGCCGCCTGGAGCTTTTGTAGCTTATCGATGACTGCCTCCATTGCCATATATCGTCATTTGAAACGCCCTCACTCTTGGGAGCTTTTAGGAATGAGAAGAGTATTCCCACAGATGGCTTCATACGGAACCCCGATGGCGGTGTGGGCCAACGGGAGCGTAACAAATATCGGATGGCCTTTTGCTGCAGTTGGCATGAGGCGGTGAGTTGCAGCCGCCTATGTAACCGCACCTATGCATACGCACCTACACGCAAGCCTCGTGTCCTAGAGTATGCACGACCGGGCTTAGAGAGGCGGAAGCTAAATGTTACTAGTCGGAACCTCGGCTCGGTAAAACGGGTATGTATCCTAGACCACTGCGGCGCGTAGCTGCATCTCCACGGCTACGAAGTGGCTTTGTCATTGGTCAGGACACAACCTCAGCAATGCAACGAGACGTCGATGTGCGGTCAAGTTCATACGAGCGGGTGGTTGGTCGGACCAGATAGTCATGGAACTCTTTCACCCGAATGTCCTTACATATCAGGAGACGATACGCCAGAGACGACGGGGCCAGGACACTATCTTTTCTTTCCCTTTACCCCCTTTTACCAATCGCCGTTCATACTCAGAAGGCCTAACCTGCTGGCAGGACTATGGGCTCCGTTTTCTCTTCGCTCCTAAGTTGGGCTCGTAACAGCAACCGAGCCGTCCCGGGGAAATCACCAATACGGTCTACATGGGATCTCATCGAAAAAATTGATAGGTACGTGTCGATGAGTCTGGGGGCTGTTTGGGAGGAGTCTGGGTGCCCAAGCTATCCCCCCCTTACGCACTTATACGCCCGAACCTCTCAGCCGCCCCAAGTCGGAGCAATGAGAGTTGAGACCTCGAGTCTAACCGTGTCAACTTCCAGTTTCCCATACTATGTCGACAGCCCAGCCCGATACGACGAGTTTATGCAGGATTATTACTCTTTCATAGTCGAGGGTTACCCAAAACCGTTGGGTCTTGTACGCCGCAGCGTCGTCGACAATGTGCCGTGGCCAAGCTACTGGTCCATAGACCATAAGGCGCGGAGCGTTCGCCTCGCGGCCCCCATAGGGCTAGCAGGTTTCGACAAGCGGACTGAGCGCCTCAATGAGACCGTCCGAATCGCTAAGGAACACGCACAGATCGAGGAGCTCAAAATGGAGGGGGAGCTGCAGGCTGTGTACACGGCAAAACGGGAGCATGTGTGCAATATGGACCTTGCCGGGTGGCAGATGTTTGGTGTAATCGGGTTTGGAGTACACCTAATAGCGTGGAGGAGGTGTCCCGTGCGTGGCAGGCTCTACTGGCTCCAGAGGCGGTCTTGGAAAAAGAAGGTCCATCCCGGAAAGCTTGACATGCTCGCTGGAGGGGGTATCCGGGTCGGCGAGGCGGCGCGCGACGCCATGGCCCGTGAGGCGTCCGAGGAGGCCAGCATCCCGGTGAAATACTCCCTCAAAAACCTGCGGGACTGCGGCGTCGTCTCTTATCACCTCTCCTGGAGCTTTCTCAACAACCCCGGTTCCTTTCCACACGTGCTTTACATGTTCGAGATGGAGCTCCCGTGGCACATCGTGCCGCGGGGGCGTGGAGACGAGGAAGTCCACGGGTTCGTCAGTATGACCGAGTCTCAGGTCATGGACTCCCTGTTTGAGGATGACTTTAAGCCCATTCTCGGGATCCAGTGGATCGATCACTTTTGCAGGAATGGGACGCTAACGGTTGACAATGAGCCACGGCTCGTTGAGATCTCGGCGAGAATGCACCGTAATCTGGAGTTAGCTCCACTTCGGGAGGAATAGGCTAGGACACCATTCATGAAGTGCCTTTATGGAACATTTCATATTGGGAAGTGCGTTGTGAAACCACGAAAGCCGCGAATACATGACGCTAGAGGCATCTCTGTGCATTTTTTAGAGCCCAACATTACGCCAAGTATCACTCCATGACATAGCCTCAACCGCTTTGAGACCTAGGGCTGCATTGATCGCTGGCCTCATCGACACGATGAAGCCCCGGCTTTGCGCGTGTTCCAACCCGTGCTCATCGACAAGGCACCTTGATTTCCGCTTTCTGTACACCGTCCTCATCGACGTGAGGCCCCAGCACGACGAAGGATATGGACTTCAGCTATAAGACATCACCATTGCCTCTAAAGTTTTATCGATTTCCCTTGTCGGGAGCCAGACCCAAAATTGATCTCACCCATTCCATACGCCAGACTCCCAAGTATCGAACAATCTATAATATTTCATGCATAAAGCCTCATCCTGAATTCCAACCCGACGCTGTCAAAATGCAGCCCGATCGTCCCAGTAAAATGCAAGTAACACATCCTGGCACGGAGTTACGTGCCCCACGTCCTCTCATACCCAAGTAGTAACCGCCCCCAGGTATGTACCAACGCAATCTTTCGACAGAGCCATTGATGCTTCCGAAAACTCTCGCTCTGATTGGGCGGCCCATACATACACCGGTTTACTCGCATGCAATGGTGCGTTGTCCATTTCAGCCCGCAGATCCATGCGGGGAAGAGTATGGGGGATGATGATCGCTAATCCATGTGCCGTGGGTATCAGACTTTCATGATGAAATGGTCGGGGGCTATGAATGGTCGCTTGGTCGGTCGCCACGATTGCACCCGTCTTCCACCATGACCAATACATCCGAAAGCGAAGGGACGAAGGCACCCGCAGTTGTCGCTCCCGTTAGCACGGTGCCGCGACTCAATAATGTAACACCCCATAATGTTGCTCCCTCTCAGATTCAAGCTCCACAAACGCAATGAATACAAGTCGTTTATCCAGCCCGAGGTCGCACAAAGAGCCAGGGACATCATACTAGTGGTCAGGAGCAACATCCCCGCTTGGAACTTGGGCGTGTATCACTCGACCTAACCCAGGGCTTTCAGGCCGCGCTATGAGCGTCTTTTTCCTTCTGATGAACATACCCAGGCGGGTTGTGGGGACTGTTCATCCAATGTCTGCTTTTCGGCCAACATGAAGCGAAGACCATAACACCCCGATGGCTTCTTACCATTGCTTTCTTATCATTTCATTCTCTTCCTTATCTAGTTATGGTTTCGTAGTTCTTACTTTGACCCCTGCTTTTCATGCCCATCATCCGATCTAAGCGGCTATTGGATGCTAAGAACGACACCCAGGAGAAACGCTTCGACATGGCCCGAGGTATAGTTTACGACAACGTTGGGTCAGTGCTTTCTTGTGCACCCAAATTTACGCAGTTGCCGCCTAGCATGAGCAGCGACCTCGTGTGGGACGGCGCAGATTTGAAAGAGGCAGATTTCACTTACCAACTGACGAGCGCCGATATTGAAGAAGTTGACCTGGCCCTCGCTATTTTCAAGGGTATGTCGCCCTAATGACTTCTCAACAGCAATATAGTCATTTTTTAGACCTTCTCGAAGCAGAGTGCTAATCAGTTACCCGACACGCGACACTAGGTCACGAGCTTGACGGCCCTGACATCAACCCGGAGACATTCCCCCTACCGAGCTTGGGGAGGAAGCTCGAGACACTGGCGATTGATGTTCACGATGTTCGAGGATTTGCCGTGATATCTGGCCTCGACCCTGACCGATACTCGGCCGAAGATAATGCGCTCGTCTTTCTAGGGTTATCGTCATTCATTGGCAGCGAAAGGGGGATGCAAGATAACAAAGGGCGAATGATGGGTAGGTCAGAATACTTTCGGTAGTTCAGCCCGTATAAGCGAGTACTTACGGAAACAGTCCATGTTTACGACCGAGGAGATGGTCATTCCCGAGGGACCAAAGCTTCCAATAAGCCATCGGTATGCTAAGTCCACTTGCTGTTTACCCCGATGTGGCGATACTTCCCTAACTGTGATATGGAGCCCTTCCACACGGAATTCTCCTGTGATGTTCTTTCTTTATACGTCAAATCGGCGCCGGCGAGCGGCGGCGTGGTGAAGATAGCTTCGTCCTGGCAGGTATACAATGATCTCTGTCAAGCCCGACCTGATATCATTGAGGCGCTCTCAAAGCCAAACTGGTCCTTCGAAAGGTTCGCAAGCCCCGGATATCCCGTATATACCGAACTCAATAAGTAAGCTAACTCCGTCATTGCTTCTCGAAGTCGCGGTAATCTCTTTCCGGGACAAACTCGACCTCTTCTCTTCCTCCAGGACAATAAGGTCATCCTAAACTTCAGCCGCCGTCCACTTCTCGGACCGCAAAAGGAGGTAGACACTAGTGAGACCGGGAATCTCACCCGCGTCCAGAAGGAGGCGTTGCTACTCATCCAAGAGGCTGCATCGCAACGCTCCGTCTCGCTGACTCCACGGACGGGGAACCTAATCTTCATCAATAACCTCGCCATGATGCACTCGCGAGACGGCTTTACTGATGATTCGGCACACACCAGACACCTTATTAGGCTCTGGCTGAGAAACCCGAATCTTGCATGGTCTTTGCCGGCAGAGCTTGCTGCGAGCCACAAAAGAATATACGGCGAGAATGGGAGAACGGAAAGATGGGAAATATATCCGATGGAGCCCACGGGGGGTTTGCGAAGGATGAGAAATCGAACTGACCATGGGGGTGAGGACACATCTGGCGAGGAGACCTCAGGTAGTGAGACGCCTCCTAGCTCCACTTCACACTGAGCGTGGAGCTTTGTCGCGTTAAGAGTGGAGAGGATAAATATCTCTCTATGGTATTATTTCACGGATTAGGTTGGAAATTTGGTACGTGGAAGACAAGTATATTCATGTATACCCCCACACGCTGGTTGCTTTCTTAGACGTGTCAGTATCCGTAGTCTTTCTATGAAAAACTAGACACTTGTAAATATTATGCATGTTACGCAGGATGCATAGTCATCACTTCTGTTTATGATTTTACCTTTCTGCAGGGTATAAGTTGCCGGCAATCCTCGAAGGCCCCAACTTCAAAGCTCACTGTCTAGTTCCCCTCCGCCCCCACATGTGTAACACAATGCCCGAAATGGAACCGCCGCCACACATGATTGAATTCCTCCTGGGTCCTGCGATGCCCTATCTTCAGGACCACGCTATACCTATAACGAGACCGCCATTTTCTCCAGAAGAAAACTGGGAGGTCTCATCCCATAACCCAAGGAACCGGATCGATGGTGGCGACCTTAGAGAGGACGAGTCGGAATGGCGCCTTTTCCGCGCTGATTTCGTCCGAAGGCGGCTCTCTGTCGTTCCGACATTTGCTCTTGGCAGTCCGCCCCGAAGGATCGACGTTCACTTGAGTGCCGGTATCGACCTCGACGATAAAACTTGGAAGCCACTGAGACTACCCCTCGTGCGACTTGTTCATATGGACGGGGGCTGTCGAGATTCCCTGCTTGCTCAGCACATTGTCAAGGGTCTCACTTATTGGTCCCGAAACGTAATCGGGTTCACCGCAAGGTACATGAGCTTGCCTTTCGCCTCTAGTATTATCCTCAAAACCCTGACGCGAGAGGCGAGGGAGATGGATTTCACTTTTTGCGCCACATCCAGCGTCGAGATGCAGTGGGTCTCCTCCGAGGGCTTGCGGGCAACCTGGAACATATCGCCAGAAACCTGGCCGCCTGTCATGGATATTAGCGAATTTGGCCTCATTTCCGAGTTACATGAATCGGTGACGCTCGTATCCACCTCGAGCAGCATTTTGTCCGAGGGACAATACATTCTGAAATCGGCCACTTCCCAGCCGAAGTACTTGTACCATGAGCTTAAACAGTTGCTGTCCATGGCAGACCACCCCAATGTCATGCCGAAACCACTTGCGATAGTCACTAAGAAGGTTACGTTTGGCAATAAACGCGGGGTCTGTGGTATTCTGTTGCCCTACTACCCGGCCGGAAATCTAGCGCAGGCTCTACGTCCAGGCGGCGCATTCAGAGAAAGCGTGGATGATAAGACGAAGTTCCGTTGGGCGCTCCAGATCGCGTCGGCATTGCTACACGTGCACTTGTCGCCTGTGGGGTACTACTCAGACCTCAAGTTAGACAATATTATGCTTGTTAGACGGCGCGGCCGGTACGATGTGGTACTAATCGACTTCGAGCAGCGCGGCGCTTGGTTCTCCTGGTCGCCACCCGTGATCAACAGGATTGCACACGTGGTGTACTTAGCAGATAACGGAGCATCTTGGATACCGGCAGAAGTGCGAGAGAAGTTTCAGGATATCTGCCACACCCACCTCTCCGCTTGGCAGGGCCATGGCCAGAGGCGGCGCCCAAGGTATACCGATAACGAGCTGGGTTACAACGTCTGCTGGAAAACTCTGAGCGAAAAGGAGAGGGGTGATGCCATGAGCTTTATGTTCGGCCGAGTTTTGTGGTGCATATTCGAAGGGCGAGCAAGCCCCAACGCTGCGGAGTTTCTCGGTGCGGAAATCTTTAGGGAGATGGATGCCGAGCACAGGTTCCCAAACACTCGGAGTACCCCGGCGGAGATTAGGGAGTTGATATATCGGTGTACGAGCTCAGCGCCGGAATGCAGGAGTGAAGTGCGTTGTGTCGAGAGAAGGGGGGATGCAGTTTATCCGGCGGGCTGGGATGACGGCGATGCGGCCGTTGCAGAGGAGAAAACCGTTACTGTGCTAAAGAAGTGGTGGAAGAGGTATGAGGTAGAAGCAGAGCAATATGTGAAACAGCGGTCCATGGGAGTTAGTTTAGAGGACGGTGGCGATATACTGGTACGTCCGAGTATGGCAGAGATAGTTGAGACATTGCGTAGAGTGGGGGAGACTCGTGGGGTGTTGGAGAGTGTAACAATCTGACCTGCGCATGTATTGAGCATCCTGTATATATACAAGGTACTTAACGGAAATATATACGTACGAGCTTCTAACCAGCCTAGGACGTCCTGGTCCATCCATCATTCCTATCCTGGTAGAGAAACCTTCGATGGGGATGGACGCGCCTGAGCAGGCTGACTGGCTGGTACAGAATAAAGAATGAAACAAAATCGGTGGTATTAATTTCAGTTTTGGCCAAGATACCTTACCTCCAAGCGAGCCATCGAGCCGGAATGCGACTATGCTACAGGTGTAGAACTTTAAGCATATTAAGACAACAAGAAAGCCGTCAATGGCTTCGCCCACCTTGTTGACGCCGCCCTAAGGTGGACTCTACGAAGTTCGCAAGGACAAAAGGGCAAGCAGCTGGAAGGGTCGCATTTGAAGTGCAAAACGGCGCGCACGATGTGTTGCCGTGAGTGCAGCTGTTGTGGGTCTTGGCTGAGCCCTCCAAGGACGAAGACCCTGGTTGTGATGCGCTGTGACTCATACTCGTGCATCTTGAAATTGTCTAATGGGATTTCTTGGCCGATGTATAAATCAAGTCCAGCGCGTTCTTGGTTTGGTTCGTTTGACCTCCCCTAACGACATCCTGACTATATTCCTAACCGGGCCCCCGGAGAGGATAGTTGGGAGGTGTTGGATACAGGACGCAAGAGCCCCAAAGGTGCTCGCCATGACCGGCTTCTCCATCATAACTACAACATCATGTTCTTCAAGACCGGATCCAGCACATGCCCACGCAGGCCGTGATTAACCATAACCACCGAAGAGCTGACATTGTTTGAATCAGAACAATCACTTTTGTTTTTTAACAAAGGAACCCTATAACAATACACACTTGAACACCTAAGAACCCCTAGCGCTAACCATGCCCATATCCGTACACTAGTAAACACCCGAACTCGTCCGACCACTGTTACTTCTCAGCCTGCATCTTCATCATCGTCTTCAGCGCCTCGTTCTCCGCCTCCTGGCGCGCGAGCTTGATGCGCAGATCGTCACGCTCGCCCGTCATTTCCTCCAGCGCGTCCTCCAGCTCCTTGATGCGGTCGAGGCGCTTCTGCCGGTACTTGCGCGCCGCAAGGGTGTTGCGATGGCGCTTTATCGCGGCTTCATCGTCCTCGGTGGTGTCTTCCCGGCCCCGCTTGCGATTCGTATTAGAGGCCCGGGGGGTCTCCTTCTTGGGACTTGCGGTACCGGGGGTTGTAGAAGAGTTGGAAGGGGAGGTCGTCGTTGAGAGTTGAGAGTTTGTAGACTGAGGGTTCGAGAAGTTGGATGGTTGGTAGGGTGGGGAGGGAATACTGTGGAGTTCTGGGGTGGCGAATGCCGAGAGGTTTGCAGTAAAGTCCATGGTTGTATCTGCGAGAGTGTTAGGACCTGTCCACCCTGGACAACCATGCGAATGATCGCAAATATATGGTCACACCATTTGTGTGACTCAAACGTACCGATAAAGAGGTTGCTCTGGTCAAGGGGACTCTCGAAAGAGTCCCCCAAGAGATGCCCGACGTCGAACGCAAGTGCCTCGTCGCCGATGAGGTCCCCGGGCGCCTGCCAGGCGTCGAAACCGCCGCCGAACGTATGGTGGAAGTCCGACGGAAGAGACAGGAGAGCATCGCCTGATGACGACGCCGGCAGGAGAAGGGAACTATCTTGGGAACTCTGCTGTTGCTCGTTCAGACGGTGGGCAGGTGCGTGTGAACTGCCGGATCGCGGGTTGTTGTGCGCTGACAGTGGCCGCCATTCTTGCAGGATAAGGTCGGCCTCGCGGGGAGGCCGGGGTGCGCGCTATTTACAACTTGAAGTGGTAGCCGCCGATGCCGGGGAGGTGGGTTGGAACAATGGTGTTCCTTGATGGAAGAAGGGAAGAGGGAGTCGAGATGACGGATAGTGACGCTTGAGGGGCGCCTTTAAGGTGAGGCGACGGGGAAGGGGGAATGTGGGGTCATGACCGGGTGTGAGCCAGGATGGTTCACCATGGCTCAGGATGGCTCAGAATGACTCATAATGAGTTGGGTCGGGGACTGGTGCCGAGGGCCAATGGGAGCCGAGTGGGACATTCACAAATGGGGTGGTGTCGGGGGTGTCCGAAGCGCTGCAGCTTGTGCTGATGCACGTGATCTGTAGCCTGTCTGCCCCAAAACGATGGAACCCCAGCTCCGAAAAGGGGGGGAAGGAGGTTGTCGTCGAGACAGTCCATCGGGTTTAGCGCCGGATACGGTTCTACGGCGGGAACCCACCCTAAAACACGGAGACAAGGCGCAGCCGCGTTCAATCCTGAATGGGCAATTCCTGTTGCGCCGCGTATCGAAATTCCTGTTGCGCCGCTTATCGAACACTTAAAGGGCTGGACACGCTGACAATGCTCCTTCCCCTAAGGCCCGTCGGTCTGCGACCCTCTGTGACAGTAATGACAATTGCAGCCCCCTCCACCACCTCCAGACACATTTCTCCGCCGGACCCGCCTCACCCCGCCCCGTTCCGCGCTCCAAGAGGCAGCAGTCATCCCAGTGCTCCTTCCCCCTCCTGGAGCAACCGCGCGCGCTCCGTCTCTCCCCCGGATGTGCGGGGGAGAAGCAGGCGGAAGCTCATTACTCGTCCACAGACCTATCAAGACTACTGACATAGCCCCACCGAGAATGTTGCAAACGACGTTTATCACCCACTGCCTGCTAGTGTGGTAGGGGAGCTCTAACACCACGTATACCGCAAGGATGATGACGAGCGCAGTGACGGCGTTGCGATACGGGCGAAGAAGCGTGAAGCCGAAGAAGGACGAGGGTTGATGAGGCGGGTAGCACTCTAGTGGTGGGAGGTAGTTCCTGGATATGCCATACCAGGGTCGGTATTTGGGTGGGGCAGACTTGCTGCGGCGGGTCAATGTCCCTCCCGCCATGGTAGGATGCACTTGAAGCTTTGTTAACTGGGAGAAAAGCAGACCGAGCGGGGGGGTGTGATGGCTGTCTCACGTATCAAGAAGAGTTTGATATAGGGGAATCCCAAGTACAGACACAACTTGGCAAATCTCGCATTCCGTTTTCAGTTGCGACGACGTCCGCGCGCACCAAGGGAGGGCCTAGGCGCTGACAGCACATCCTCTTCCCAGAGTCCCACGATGATAATTCCCGTGGTTATACCACTGATATTGGTCACGTATTTAGTACCCACAGCTTTTGCGTGACGTAGGCGACCCAGAACAGTCCGTATATCAACAGGACAACCACGAGTGCCACCCAGCCGGCAAGGCGGGGGGGGGAGAGGTTGGAAACCCTCGTTCAGGCGGAAGGACAGGCGCCGCGGCGGCGGCTGGGGACCGGCTCTCGGGCGGCCGTTCCAAGGTCGGTACTTGGGCAGGGCAAACTATTTTCAATGACTTGGGTCTTCCCGGTATGGCAATTCGGAAGCTTGTTAGCTGGAAGAGAGAAGTGGAGCAGGCGGGGCGAAGTGCTGCCTTTCGCGGTCATATAGATGACGTAAGCAAAACCCAAAGGGCGCTGCTGCAGCCTCAGCAACCCAGGCCCGCTTCTAATTGACGTTCCCTGCCCGTCCATGCGCATGAGAGTGGGGCTGAGAGGCTCTGCCACCTCAGCACTCTCAGGAGGGCTAGTAGTGGAATACAAAGTGAGGTTGAGTGCAGTGTTATGCACCCACTTCCTTTCTGTGAGATGGTTCATCTCCATTATGATCTATAGTCCCAGGATGATCAGGAGAGCGTTCACGATGCGGCGCCGAGGGCGGAAGGGCTCTAGCGCGTCGTCGAGGCGAGTGTAGATGCAATGGACAATTTGAGCGCTCTCGGGGAACAGACCCAGCGCCGGCATTTGGGCGGGGCTGACTTGCTTCGATGGATTGCCCTTCGGCCATGGCGCTGAAGAGCCTGGGCTTTCAAGTCTTGCTTTGAGGCTTGTCAACTCGAGGAGAAGTGGGTCGACGTGGGTCATGGTGGCCGCTCCATGAGCGGTTGCTCGAAACTGTCATGGAAATGGTGATGTAAGCAGAGCCCAAACCGCGGCTCGGTACCTTCGCGTCCCGTTTCAGGCGAGAGCCGACATCTCTGGGCCTTAATAACTGCCATGCCTCAATAAATTTGTCTTTACTAATATCGCAAGCCCACAAATACGTGATGGTCTTTGGTCACAAGCACTCAAAGCGGTCCCAGGATGAGGCGCCGGTGCCCCCGTATACAAGCAATGCCTCATCCTCAGAGCCAATCCCGGACTCTGAACCTCCACCGTCGTACGCTGGTGCTGTTGCACCGCAGCGGAGTACACTGGTGCCACCGGAGACGCTGATTCTCAGGCGCGATTCCATTCACAGTGGGTCCTCCCCCTCTTCGGCGCGCCTCTACGAGCTCTCGCATGCCATAGGCGAGATCCGCGAGTTCCACACCACGGTGCAGCTCTCCCGCGTAGACTACCGCATGCGGAGCACCTCACAGGCCGGGACCACTCCCCCGGGCCTCGTCAGCAGCAAGAAGCGCATATACACCCTCACGCGCCCGCCGCCCATTACAGCTACGTCTTTCTTGTACTACCTCGAGGCGGCATCGGGAGGTATCGGAGACATCGGGCTAGAGCCGTATAGCCGGTTTCGGAGCTCCGGCTATCGCGTCTATAAAGCGACGAGGGCGAGAGGACCAGGCGAGATGAGGGCTTTGGGAGTGCTGTTTGTTGCGAGGTCGAGAGGTGGGGGAAGGTACGATTGGCGGGAAGGGAGGGACGACGGGAGGGTGCTGGCGTATGAGAGTTTTGGGCAGGGTTTCTGCCAGCTTCAGGTTGTTGAGGGGCTGGAGAGGGGTTGGAGGGACGCTCTTGTTGGAGCGTGGTGCCTGAGGCTTTGGCAGGAAGTTATTGATACAGAGCCGAGGCCTGGTTGTAAGTATGCACTCGTTCCCGAGTTCGCGTACGAGGTAGAGTTTACTAACGTTGAACGTGTGTTAGTTGGGTGGCTTGTTGAATCGGGATGATTACAATGGTTTTATCCTCATATGCATAGTTGGGGCGTACGGAAAGCAGGCGCATAGGCTATGCTGGAGGGTCCCTGGGCCCCATAAGGTCGTACAGAAGGAGTTAAGCCGAGCCATCAGTTAGCTACATCCCAGGTTTCCGTAAAGGACTGGCGAACTGCTGGGTCGTTTATGGGGCAAAGCCCCAAGATAAAAAGCTGTATAGAGTCAAACTCGCCACTACCTGCACGAAGCACATACGCAGACCATCGCCGGCTTAGCGTCCCCCGAGCAACATGAGAAATTTAGGTACAAATGGCCGGATCCAAGCGGAGCCCAGGAGCTTTACACTTGGCGAGATTGGAAGCCTTTACTGGTCGGAGGGGAGGACGAGCTTCGACATTGGTCCTGACCTGAAAACGGGTAGAGGCTCGTAGACATCCTCTTCTATGTATTACTACGAACCTCGCCGATGACCTCCTCAAGGAGGCGGCTACGCAAGATCCCGGATATACCAGGGGTAGCCCGTCATTCGCAATCTTCCTCCTTCTCAGCCACCTCCTGAACCCTCTGGCCATGGAGTCGACGTAAGAGAAGCCGGTCGGTCAGTTCAGGCTTGTGAACCGGGACTTTGACACGGATAACATTCTAGTTGACGGTAATGCAATATCGTAAATATTGCGGATTGCGACAGCGCGATGCCATTGCCGATGGATGCCGCTGCCCAGCAGGCCGTAATCATCCTACTTGGACCTAAACTCACCGGGCATTATAGGGGAGCGACCTGCCGCTTTGGAGAGAATCGAGATAGGCCATATCTTCAGAAATATAAGGAGTACCTCATCAAGCACAAGGCGGAAATTGGATATAGCACGTCGCCGGTTGCTGGTGATCGCTTGAATCTACTTCAGGGTCTGAGTAAGTTACCTCGGCATGAGGCGCTACGCGTCTCATAATACAATGTCGAGTAAGAAATGGCATTCTTAGGTATTTTATAAGTTGAGGAAGTACGTTGGAGCTTGGGCTCTAATTGAGGGACCACCCAAAACAAGGGAGAGGAAGAGGCGAGGGTACAGTTCGTTCCGATAGGATGGGGGGGAGTTCAAAAAGAAGGAAGGGGGAGGGGAGGGTCAATCATCTTGCGTCAACTCCCTTGTCATTAGACTTCGCCTTGCGACACCATAACAGAATCGCCCGAGGCCAATGTGGTATATCCGACGAAAAAAGAACTGTGAAATCGTCTTATATATTCCTAGGATAATCTGGAGTATCAGAAAATGTTTAATTACAACTCAAACGGGTTTCTTCAAGTGCTCTAGCTACGCTTTTCTGTGACCGAGCACCCGTCGGTTGCTTCATTCGCCGATTTAGACTAGTTGGCATTCTCAACAGGCGCGGGAATGTGTGTCCTGGCCTTGTTCTAAGTATGTAGACCTAGCTGTCCATGCTTCACTCTCTAAATTTCTTAAATTTAGTAACCTGGAGGTTTTTACGAGCCAAGAGGAACATTCTAGAGCGGCCAAGTGCGAGGGGAATACGAACGAGAGCTGTCGTATCTCACCCAGTGTGCGTAAACAGGATTGTGGTGCGCTCCCGTCCTGTCGATCCATAAGTTTCCACATCATGAGCATCGCCGGCGGTTCCTGTATTATGAATCCTCATGATATCATATCCAGGGCTTCCCACCTTCCCATAGCCCGGTGCCGACGCCCGAGATACACACCAGGCCACGAACTGTCCGCTTCAGTCGGAGCCGAGATCCTCGCCTAAATCTTGCCCCGCCCCTCTCGCGAGCTTACACTCGGTGGGCAGCTTGGTCCTTACCGATGTAATGCTGGGATTCCTGCGCGGGCTGAATCTGACGGGCCCAATAGGATGGGCGCAATTGGCGACCCAATGTGGTATTAAGCCGGGGCGACGGCCTGTTCTCGGTCTCGCTCTGCTATTTGCCTGGTAATATGAGTGCCCGTCTCGGCACTTTGCCAACCCTTTAACTCCCGGAATGGAGAGATTTCTGTCACAAGTGAGCCTACCCGCGGTTTTCTGTCTACTGAATTTCCAGGAGTGTTAACCCACGTTCAAGCGCACAATCCCAGCGTTCTCTCTAATATTGCTGTTCAAGCAATTGGCCTCGGCGCGGACTCTCATACCAACCCGTCTCACTTCCTTCCTAGGCATTCAAGGGCATTATAGCACCCAAGAGTTGTCAAATACGGATTGCGCTCTCTATGCTTGAGAAGCTAAGGCCAATCGACGAACCATCACAGCACATTCTCCCGCGTGTGGCTTGCTTCCCCTGCCGAGAATACCCCACCGTCGATCCGCACTCCCGGGATATCTTAAACAGGGAGACCCATATTAATGTACCTGATGATCGCGCAGGTCGGGAGATACCCATCCTTATTTTACCCGGAGGCTCTTTTGTTGCCGACTCTCAGGCCGTCAGCTAAGCCCTTCAAGACCTTGGCGCGTGCATATTATGTGCATTCTCCCTTGCGTGCAAGCGTTTGCCCGTTCGTCTGTTGGTGGCCGGGACGGAACCCTGGGACAATCGGGAGACCACGTCCGGACCCCGAAAGTCCCGTAAATTGATCCGTAGATTAACTCGAAATAGTAACAAAGCAAATCGTCTATACCAAAATCTCCCAATTCAACCCGGGACCCCGCACAGTCGCAGAGTACTATAACAAGAGTCCCCTTCCTTTCCCTTGGCGCGGCTCCCCCGCGGTCGTCCCTGTCCACAAGGCTCTGTCAACACTCACACTCGTTTTCTACCACCTCGTTTAAGAAAAAGAGTAAATATGAAGTCCACCTTCGTTCTCCTCTCCGCCGTTGCCGGCGCCCTGGCGCAGAGCACCGATGCCGAGGTAGTGGCCGACAACCCTCCCGGTGCGCGCTACATCGCACGCTTCGATAACGGCCTCTTCCTCGCCGGCCGCGTGCTCGCAGGCTCAGATATCTTTGGCCTGGGTCTCACCTACCACATTTCCCTGAGCGGACTGCCCGAAGAAACCGGGCCCTTCAGTGCGTAACTCCCATTCTTTTTCTTTCGGCAATATTGGTGTAGGAACGACATGCTGAGTGTTTAGAGTACCATATCCACGAGGAGCCGGTGCCGGAGGGCGGTGACTGCGGCGCGACTGGTGGACACCTTGACCCCTATGGGAGGACGGACGACCCGCCCTGTGACGATGAACGGCCCGAGACGTGCGAGGTGGGAGACCTGTCTGGGAAGCACGGCGAGCTGGAAGGATCCTCGGCCGACCAGAGGTACGATATCCCTTCGTTGTTGTGACTAATCTCAGTTATCACTCAGTTCCAAAGATTGGGGAATGTGGGAAATTTTGTTTAGAAGACAATGTCGTCTAACCTCTTCCCAGCTTGCATGACCTGTACACCTCCCTCAACCCCGACTCGCCCGCCTTCATCGGCAACCGCAGCGTGGTCATCCACAACGCTGCGGGCGACCGCATCGCGTGCGCCAACTTTGAGGAACTTCCTGCGGAAGAGCCCGTAGATGCGTCTCCTTCTGAGTCCGGCGAGGAGGAGACTCCCTCCGAGACTGCGGAAGAGGAAAGCCCTTCTGAGACAGCCGACGAATCCTCCCCTACGGAGGAGACGCCTAGCGAGACTGCGGCTCCAGAAGACGATTTGGACGAAGACGAATGTGAGGCTGAGGAGCCGGAATCTACGACCGAGGCCCCCGCTGAGTCTTCGGCTGAGGAGGCTCCTGCGGAAAGTACTTCTGAGGAGGCTCCTGCTGAGACTACCGCTGAGGAGGAGGCACCGGCCGAGACTACCGCTGAGGAGGCCCCAGCTGAGACTACCGCTGAGGAGGAGGCCCCAGCTGAGACGGCTGCTGACCCCTAGGTGCTATTCTCTTACGTCTAAACATTTCGTCTTCCATTTCTTCACCTCATATGATCGTTAGGTAGTTAAAACTTGACTGTCGAGGGTCTTCACATTAAGTTAAAATTTGAATTTAATCGTCCGTTGTGTTATAACTCTGTCCAGGCATACACTTATTACCTATAATCATCTCCCCTCGATCCCCTCGGAAAAAGGCCAGCCTCCACAGGTTAATCTACCTCCAACGAGGCTTTTCTGACACGGCCAAAATGGGGTACTTCTGCTCCGACCGTCAGGTCCTATATGCGTAAACGACCATACGGTAGTCCTCCAGGCCAACCGTATCAACAAAGTTGCAGCTTATTTTATTTTATTTTATTTTTGCTAGAGACGTGGGCTTCGCTCAAGGTTGTTGTAACACCAATCACGTTAGCAGGGCTGTCGAGACGAGAGACACCCCATATTGAAGCGCAGACATTTATACTCAGATATGTAGTTACATCTGAAACGGAAAATCTAAGGATCAGTGTGTATTGGAAGTCGTGGAACAACGTCCCAATGTCGTTCTCTCATGCCCTATTAACCTAGCAGCACCTTAGTCGAGCGTCGGAAGATATATCACGGGTTCGCGTTTGCCAGGGCAGTCTCGTCCGCCGACATCCCGGCCCACCTCCAACATGCGTTCCAAAGCTTCTTTTGCATCTCCGGATCAGCGCTTTCTGCCGCCGGTGTATGGGGCTTCTGCAAGACGTAATACCCCCTCTTTCCCTTAAACCCGTCCCCGACGGCCACCACTAAGAGGTCGCGGGCGGAATCCGTATTGTTGCGCACGGCGCTGGTGACATGCCTGAGAACTGGCATCAGGGCGCTGACGACGCTGAAAACTGCCTTTACGGGGGTTTTTTGCTCAGTGTGGGCGCCTGAGCTGATCATGTTGCTCGGGTCCATGGCCGTTGCTGTTATCTTCGAGAGGTTGGGATCCTGTGACGGGTTTCTGTTAGTCCGGGAGGAGCGGGTGGAAGCGGGGGTGTTGTCACTCACGACTTGGAGCCTCTTGTTGAGGTCCATCATGAAAGTGACGTTCGCAAGTTTCGACGTTCCGTATCGCTGGAAGCCGTGGTCGTGCTCCTGCCCAGGTACGTCGGGCGGCGGCTTCACGAGGTGCTCTATATTGGCTGGAAATTCTGCCCGCAGCTTCGATAGGGGGTTGGGGTTCCTCTTGTCGTGCGCTACTGATCCGAGCATTACAACGCGGCCCAACTCGGGGTCCATGCATCCAAGGAGCTGGAGGACCATGAGATAGTGCGAGAGATGGCAGACCTGGAATGAGGCCTCGAACCCTTCAGGGGTGTTTTTCTGCCCATTCAAGGACCAGACGAAAGCATTGCATATCAGGGCCGATATGCGTGGGAGAGTTCTGGCGGAGACGGCGGATGCAATGCGGGCTGTGAAGGAGCGGACGCTTTCAAGGCGGGCGAGGTCGACTTGCTCTATTTGAATCTTTGCGTTGGGGTATTTCGAGATTATGCGGTTGAGCTTGGTGGTGCTGGGGTTATCCTTGGAGTTATCCCTGACTGTTGCCACGAGTGTGTGCTCGGGGCAGGAGACAAGGAAGTGTTCCACAAAGGCCTTCCCTAGGTAGCCAGTGGCACCGGTGACGATAACGGTTCCCGTCATCACGAGAGAATCTCCCCGGCCTTTTCGTTACGGTTGTGCTGTACGGGATGAGAGGCATCAGGGTCTTTGGTCGGAGTGATGTAAGGCATATCCATTATATATAAACACTCTAGAATAGTGAGCGGGATAGTACGCATGTTTGTCTATACCTGGTGGACAATAGGTAATTAGCCTACCCCTTTTCAGTAATATGTGATGTACTTGAGATCGCAGTTCCGAACGGTATCCGCCTTTTCAAGAATGCCAAGACTGCAGACCCAAGAAAGGATAAGTGATTCCGGGGATCGAGGGCCTAACCGTCTAGGCCCACCGGCCCCCACTGGAGCTGACATGCTCTCCCTCAGAATCCTGCGCCTGTCGGAACTCCGACATGGATAGACCAAAACCACGTTTCCTGGTCCCGGCCGCCCAGCCCTACGGCGCTGCACTTCTTTCCCCGACAAACCTACACAGAACGGGATCCCGAAACGTAGAGCAACTAGGCGAATTTTGTTTTCTGAGCGCCATGGATCAACGCGGGTGCGCCACATGTGACAGGACCTTCTCTTCCGGTACGGTTGCGATTCCGAAGTCTCTCCCCCTTGCCCCGTGGTCTCCCCTTTTCCCTCGTCCTCATGTTAGCCGCTTTTGTTATTGGAGTTTTTATTTGCTAACGGAAAGAATTGTCTCAGCTACGGCGCGGGCCCGCCATGAACTACGGTGCAAAGCCCGCCCCCGCACGCGCAGGAAGGCGTGCGAGCAGTGCTCGCGCTCCAAGGTCAGGTGCGACAACCAGACGCCCGGCTGCGGGCGGTGCGCTATCATGCAGCTAGCGTGCACGTATCCGCAGGGGAGCACGCCGGCCTGTCGAGACACTCAGAGTTTGGCCCCGGAGCTCGCTGCGCAGCCGCCGACCGGCCTTTCGGACGAGTGGCTTCGAGGCCAGGAATGCGGGTTTACCACTCAAGGTTGGGGTGATAGCTTTCAAAGGTGGGAGATTTCAGCTTCATGTTTGGAGCTGGCGGCACCCTATTTCATGGACCCAGGCGAGAACTCCTCGCCTGCGATGGACTCGGGGACGGAAACAGCTAATTCTACATCTATCGGTACCCCGGACGGCCCGGTCCCTACACCATTCGCCTCGCTTTCGAGCTACCTCGCCGATCAGTGGACTACCGCGGAGCACGGCCTGGACTACGTAGACGCCCAGTGCAAAGGATGGCCCGACGGCCTGCTCCGCGGCGAACCCCCCCCGTTCATCCACGCGCGGGACTGGGAGCCCAGGGGCAGGCACCATTACCTGCTCCGTGTTGCCCCAATCGTGCAGTTATACGCTATGGGCACGCCGGACTCGAAAGACGTTCTTGTCAGCGCGATAGATTCTCAACTTCATCAGATGCAAGTGAATGTAGCGTTCCCCGCAAATTCCCCCCCTTCTGTTATGATAAAGATGAAGAACCTGGCTAATAGTTGCGGTGGGCGGCGTTCGCAGGTGGCGAAGCACAGTCGCGCAGACGACATTGCCGCCATGCAGGCGGTGCTGTTGTACTCCGCCATGAAGGTGTACAGGGGGTCGGACATCGCGGCTGAGCCGATGGACAGGCTGTCGACGAGGTCCTGTCAGGTACTCTTTCTCATTCCTTCTTACCCTACATCCTGCTACAAGACGGATCAGCTTTGGTCGTGGGGAAAGTTGGGCTAATGCAGCTCTAGCATCTCCTGAGCAAACATGCCGGCCAGATGAAGGCTCATACGCAGGTTAGCCCGGGGGACTGGGATAATTGGATGTTCGACGAGAGTCTATGTAGGTATGTCCATCCCGGACCGTACACCCCCTTCTCACCACGGCCTTCAGTTCTAGAAGAGGCTAACATATTCACGTTGGGGTCTAGATGCTTCTTCGCCCTGCACTCCCTCGACTACGTCGCCAATGCCCGCCAGGGCGGCCCCACAGCCCTCTGCAGCCTCTTCGCGGAAGCTCCGCTCCCCTGCCCAGACAATGTCTGGAACGCCCCGGACCCAGAGGTGTGGGCGGCCAGGCACCGGCAGTGGGAGGATACGTGCGGCGGGGAGGCGCTGATGGCGAAGCACATACTCTCGTGGCTGCGGGGCAAGGAGACGGGGAGGGAGATCGCGCTAGAGAGGTGGTTTCGAGAAGCAGGGGCGTTTGGGGCGACGCTGTTTGTTTGTGGGAGGGCGCAGGGAGGAACCCCTGGGGCGGAGAAAATGCTGTGATGTGTGGTTTAAAGGGGCTGGCTGCATCAGAAGGTAACAACGTTAACATAGAGGGTCGGATAGACACGGGTTCATTTAGACGCACTCGCTAAAAGCCACGCCGGCTATACTAACTCCGGCCCATAACCTGACCGAGACTCCGACCCCCGTCCAGCCAACGAAACGCCAAAAAATAGTGAACACACATAGGAATACAGCACCGCAATACAACTACATATAGTATTTAACACAACACGGACGTCATGAGAATGCAAGCGCAACAACACTCATAGCCCCGCCGTAAATTCCAGCACAAGCCAGCGCATCCCGCCCATCAATCCCACCCCGCAACCCGCCCGCGTGAAGCAAAGGATTTATCACACCCGCCGCGACGAGCCATATCACCGTCATGCGCCCCGGGAGGCCCGGCACGGAGGCAAAGGAGAGGACGGGCAGTAGGACAGCCACAGCAATGGCGGCGGCGAGCGAAGGAATGGAGATCTGGGAAGCTGGGAGAGGGGCGGCCGTAACCGGTTTCAGCTCCTTTTCAGGGACAATGGGCGATAAGGGGCGCTCCGCGCGGGGCATTGGCGTAGGAGCGCCGGAGGAGAGGCAGTCTGGAGACGGCGGAGGGCTCCGCAGGGCGATGAGGTCGTCGGGGGCATCGAGGAAGCGCGTTTCCAGTTCCGCGATGGGTTTCTGCATCTCCAGGAAGGAGCGGTATTCCTCCATTTCAGAGGGAGAAGGGTTCGCAAGTCCTTGGGTCTTGACGAAGGAGGCAAGCACACGGTCTTGGAAAGTTAGTAACAGGGAGAACTCTATAGGACATAGGGAAGGACACACTGTACTGCTCTAACTTGTACCCGATCTTCCCCAGGATATCCGTCTTATGCCATTGCAACTCGCCACCTGCGAGCACCTCCGTCCGCCTCGACGCGGGCAGGAAGCAGTTCCTAAGTCGTCTCGTCTGCGTGTCCGCCGTGTCGAGCCTGTGCAGTTGCTCCTCCAGCTCGGCCAGCTCGTCCTGAAGATGTAGCAGGATCCGGTGGTTCAGCGTCTCGAAGCGCCGGTAGATAGGCTGGATGCGAGGGGAGAGAGGGTGCGAAGATGAAAGCTTCGAGGCGACGAGCTGGTAGCCTGACAAGGGAAGCTTCTCTGCTCGGGGGAGGTGCTTGATATAGTTGGAGCCCAGGCGCGGCTGCAATGCGTTGGGCGGGATATGCGGGTGGTTCACGGGCCCGCGGGGCATCTCGGGGGTGCCATAGCTCTTGGACGCGCGCCTCTCAGACGGGAATTGAGGGGGAGGGAGAGGGGTCGGAGAGCTGTGCATGCTCTGTGTGGGCGAGCTGCTGGGGCTCGTCTCGAGGTCGGTCTCCGAGAAGACGTCGCTAGCAGAGGAGCCGGAGGAGACGCTAGAAGGGGAGGTGCGCGGGCACCAGCGGGCGGCGGACTCTTCGATGGAGCGGCGGATGGACTCCGGCGTTATGTCCGGGGAGTCGGGCTCCAGAAAGGAGAGAGGGTTTGGCCGTGCGGGGATAGGAGATGCAGATTGGGGGCTTTGTTTGTCGTGAGAGGGACCCATCTCGCGGGGGTGGTGGCTCTCTGTGTCGGATTGGGTCACGGTCGCTTCGCTGTCGCTGGAACTCCCCGAGCTGGTCTGCTTGAACTTGAAGGGGTGGTCTACTCGAGTAGTCGACGACGACGGGGACTGAATGTCGGGCGTGCGCCGGGTTTTCCGACCCCTTTCCGGCTCGCCGGTAGGGAGTCCTGCGTGTGAGTGTTCGCTTGCAACTTCTGATTCACCCTCCATTTCCTGGTGTTCAGCAGTTCCCATCTCTAGAGACGGAGTCCAAGTCGGCGTATTTGTAGCGCCGAACCCGCTATCCTTCACCTCCGACGCCCCGAAGTCCAGGTCTCCAGCCTCCGCCGACATGTGGCTCTGGGCAGCGCAGGCCACGTCCGCACCTGTATGTTCAACGTTTCCCTCGCCCATTGCTGGTATGTCGCGCATATCATCCGCTTGGCCCACAATAGCCGGCATTAGCTCCTCCTCCGGGAGGAGGGAGGCTTGTGGAGACGAGCCACGAGACATGGGGCGGACCTTATAGCAGCGGGGTGCTCGAGTTGCACCAGGGCCACGTCCGGGCTGGAATGCAGTGTCACGGTGCCCACTGGCTGCGCGGAATGCCACGCGTTTGTCGGGCGACGATATTGCCTGTCCTATCAGGAGACGGGCTTATATGGCGTCTCGCCCACAGGGGCAATACTGATTGGGTGGGCGGCGGGAGAATAGACGGAAGAGTGGGACGAGAGCCTGGCCAAGGCGGGAGCGCAGCTATGACGGCGTTGTGCTGCGATGAGGCGAACGTGGTGGCATGAGGTGATAAGGCGAGAACGAAGAGTCGATAACGGGCCGGGTTATACCATGGTGAGGTTGAAGAAGAGGTTCAGTCGGGGGGTGTCGCGCCGTCTGAAGACGACGTGCGCCATGGCGGGAAGGTTCTTTAATAACCCCCTGGGCCTGGAGGGGCCAGGGGCCCAGACCGACGGGTGGCGGTCCAAAACATTGGCAGGGAAGTCTAGGTGACCGTGTGTCGGGTTTGTTTCAGAGATTCAAGTTGGGCGCATCTGGGATGGGACGGGTGTGGAGGCCCGACCCTGTCACACGCTCAGCGGGGTCCAGCGGGGAACCCTACCACGGGTCGCCCCGCGGACGCTAAATTTAGGCACTGGACAGACTGACACCCAGATCCCCCCTGGTCCCTCATATGATTACGTAACCCACCTGCATCGAACCAAAATTCGAGCTCTGGAAGCTTGGCGAAAGCTCTCCCACCACGTAACAACAGCTCGACTATGACACAATCCATCGCCCGGCTCTCCAGGTACCTCCTGGATGGCCACGTCTCCCGCCAGGGCTGTCTCGCCCTCCAGCGCATCACGTACTCAGCGCCACAACTGCGAACCACCCGCCCCATCCACACCACAGCGAGCGATGATCCCCCGGAAGGCCCCTCGCGGCCGACGCCCCTACGGAAGAAGCTGAAGGACGAAGCGAAGCGCGCGAAGAGAGAGGGCGCGAGGAAGAAGGCCAAGTCGGACGACCAGACCGTCGACGGCTGGGAGCTTGCCGTGGGGATCGAGATCCACGCGCAGCTGAATACCTCGCGCAAGCTCTTCTCCGCCGCGGCTGCGTCGGCAGGCGATGAGCCGAATAGCCGCGTCGCGGTGTTTGACCTCTCCATCCCGGGGAGCCAGCCCAGGCTCCAGAAGGAGACACTAATCCCTGCATTGAGAGCTGCGCTGGCACTTAATTGCAAGATCGAGCCCGTGAGCCGGTTTGACAGGAAGCACTACTTCTGGTGGGACCAACCGAGCGGGTACCAGATCACGCAGTACTATGAGCCCTTTGCGAGAGATGGGCATGTGCAGCTTCTCGCGAGGGATGGGATCGCGAGGGAGGATGGGGAGGAGGTGAAGGTGAGGATCAAGCAGGTGCAGATGGAGCAGGATACGGGGAAGACGACGGCACAGCCGGGGGGAGCGCAGTGGGTTGACTTTAACCGCGTGGGGATGCCTCTCGTGGAGATCATCTCCGAGCCGGACCTTAAGCACCCGCGGACGGCGGCCATGTTCGTCAAGAAAGTGCAGGCCATCCTCGGCTCAGTCGACGCGTGCGTCTCCGGCATGGAGCTGGGCGGTCTGCGCGCAGACGTCAACGTCTCAGTGCGGAGGGCCGGCGACGAGAAGCTCGGGACGAGGACGGAGATCAAGAACCTGAGCACCATCAAGGCGGTAGAGGATGCGATTATCGCGGAGAGGGACAGGCAGATCAGGGAGATTGAGGCCGGGGGCAGGATCCTGGGAGAGACGAGGGGGTGGACGCTTGGGTCCAGGGAGACGAGAAGGCTGAGGGGGAAGGAGGGGGAGGTGGATTATCGGTATATGCCGGACCCGGACATCCCACCGCTGGTCATCAGGCCGGACCTCATCGAGGCGCTGAGACAGTCTGTCGCGAATCTGCCAGACGCGGAGGTGGATGACTTGGTGGGGACGTATGGGCTCACGGCCAAAGATGCACTCTCGCTTATGGCTCTTGAGAATGGGGGAAGAGTAGAGTACTTCTACAACGTTGTCGACAGGCTGGGTGGATTGCTTGGTGGAGAGGTGGAGTTGAGATCTTATTCTACGCTCGCGGGAAATTGGATTCTGCATGAGATGGGCAAGCTGACGGCTGAGAAGAGCGCTGGTCCGGATGAGGAGAATCAGCTGCACATCTCGGCCGAGGGCCAGTGCGATGAGGTGCCTGTCAATGACCTCGCGGAGTTACTCCATCTCCTTCATCAGGGCAAGATAACTGGCAAGGTCGCAAAGCAGCTCCTCATTTCGCTGTACGACGGCGCGCTGACGAAAGGCGTCACTGCCGCAATCGAGGCGCACGACCTGTGGTTCCACGAGATGTCGGCGGAGGAGTACGGGGAGCTGGCGGAGAAGGTGCTGGGCGAGCAGGAGGGGATACTGGACGAGTTCAGGAAGGGGAAGAGGTACCCGACGGGCAAGTTAATGTTTCTTGTGGGAAGGATGATGAGAGAGGGTGCGGAGAGGATGAGGCCGGAGAGGGCCGAGGGGGTGCTCCGAGGGAAGATCAAGGAAAGGTGCGGGGTGGAGGAGTGAGAGTACCACGACTGTGTAATCTATCCGTTTGTATATCTAGCATCTATCCTGTACAATATCTATTTTCAAATTTATATTCTTTTTTTTCTTTCTTTGCACCATGAGGACACTCACGCGTCCTTACTGGGGGCAAGCGGAACGGGAAGCGGCCTCCTCAGCCGCGTCAGGATCTCCAGGTAGTCCCTCTCGTTCTCCTCCGTGATGATTCCATGCCTCGCAAAGAAATCGATCATCACAAGGCAGCAGTTCGGCTTGAATTTCCACTCCAGCATCGCGTCAAAAACCTCCTTCACGGACATCAAGTGGAACGCCTCCACCTCGTCGTCCTGCGGCTTGAGTGGCATATCCTCCGGCACCTGCAGGTCGAAAACGTAGAGCACGACGGGCTGGTAGGTGTCGTTCTTGGTGTTGCGCGCGACGTAGGAGACCATCCCCGTGGGCACCACATGCTCGCGCACGAAATCCTGCGGGAGGGAGGCCTCCTCGTTGGACTCGGCGATGATGCAGTCCAGCGCGGAGTCGGAGGCCTTCACCCCTCCCGCGACAGACGTATCCAGCTTCCCCGGGTAAGTGAAGATGCGGGGGCTGCGCTTGGCCACCCAGACCTTCATGGATGGGCCGGAGCCGACATAGGCCGTCATGTGCGCGCCGCGGCTCGCGATCCCAAAGAGCGGGGAGGGGAAGCGCTCCAGCGTTACGGAATGGTTCGCGCCTAGGATTCGATATTCTTCGCTGTGGACGTTGCTTAGTTGGGGGAAGATACCGCGCTCGAGGGTTGTGTTGATCACGGAGGCGAGGGAGGCGGAAAGAGAGAGACCCGGGGAGGAGCCCGAAGAGGTGTCGACAAGGTGTATTGTTCGCGCAGAGTGGTCAATTTTGAAGTCGGGGGTCCAGGGCAGGAGGGAGACGTTGTGGGGAGTTAGAAAGCCGTGGGGCCGGGGGTCAGAGGCGAGGTAGAGGCGGTAGAGGGTGGTAAAGTCGAAAGTTGAGGGGACCCTGGTGGGCGTTAGCCTGGGGCTGTGAGAGGGATGGGAGGGAGGAAGCGGATGCGTACGGGTCGGCCAGGTCGACGAGGTCCATGAGGTGCTCTGCACGGGCCGCCATTTTGAAAGTTAGAGGTTGGATGTTAGAGAATTGATCTTGGTGATGACGGTGGTGAAGCGCAAAGGAAGAAGTTGTTTAAGGGGGGCTTGTTGCTGGAGCCCCACGGCGGGGTAGTGGGTTCGTTCAGTGGAGCGCGGGATCGCTGACGTCGGCGGCACTGGGGGCGGCGCTATTTTTATCGATCGCCAGGGACAGGAGCCAGTGAGGTGGCCGCCCGTATCAGCGTGCCTGTGTTAATGGATGTCGCATCTCTTTCGTGAACGACGATCTGAATTTGGAAGTTACGCCTGTCTAATAATAGGTTCCTACCACGTGGCGGGAAGCCAGTAGGAAGGGCTGCCTGGGGTTTTTATTCTTGAAGTCGGGGAGCTTGGGGAAGGCCAAATATCTTGGCGGGTGTCTGAGGGGGTAAAGATAATAGAGAGCGATGGGAGGTCCGTATTGGGATTCAGGGGATGGGCTGGTGATCAATCTGTGGGTGTTGTACCGTCATTCGCGGGCCGGGCAGGGAGCCCATACCAGAATAAGTATGCACCAACTTCTTTGGCAATGACTGGCTAGAGAGCCTGTCAGGGTTCGTGATGACGCCAAAACTATAAAGATAGAATCTAGGCATCCAGTATTACTCCCAGGGAATGCATAAAATCTTTTTTTTTTCGTCGAAGCGGGAGCTCATTGGCCTGCCTCACCAGGCCATGACGCACGCCATCCACGCACGCGGTAGGAACGGGCCAGCCCGGGCCCTGCAGTCTCTCAGGGCTCCCGAAAATACGGAGACGGAACGACCAAGACGACTCCCGCGAATTTGGACTCTTCCGGGGACGAAAATAGAAACAGTCTCCTTGTAGATGGCCCCGTGCGTTGACAATAATAGCTGTGAATGCCGGGTGTCGAGATCGTCCTACTCGTCCTGAATGGTTTGAAGGTGGTTGCCTCCTGTATACGCGAACCAGCTCTAACGACAAGGGACTTCGATGGTCCTGGTGATGAACAGGCTCGATGGGGGGAGCAAGAAAAAAAGGACAGGGGGAATTCGTGTATATATAAAGCCGTAGCGTATCCGAATGCATCTACTGTCAACCCAGAGGGACGTGGAAACCCGTTCTCGAGTCCATACGCTCCAAACCCGCGCTGAAGCACTGCTTCCCAAGATGCCCCAGTCACAGTGGTCCACGGATGCCAATGCCGGGTCACCCCAAAGGTATGCCAGCCCAAAACAAAGCCAAAACTCCAGTTCTAATGCTTTCAAAACAGCTCCATCCGAACGTATCCCTCACGCGCCGAGAGGGAAGCGCTCGCCAGGCGCAGGGTAGCCGAATACCACCACGACAGCGTCACTGCCCGAATCATGTTCGGCTCAGCTCCTGCTACCTCAAATCCACACAGTTCTACCACCGGCAAGCCTTGAAACTCATCAGGCTCGGCCCGGTTCTGACGGCGCCTCCTTCGACTTCTCGACATCCCACTTCTGCGGCGCAAACCCAAAGGCGGTATTCTCCCTATCTCGTATAAACCACTCTACCCTCTCCTCTTTGCCCATCCTCGCCGACGACGCCGCCCTCCTATCCAACCCATCCAAAACCTGACTCTGTCTGTCCGCCGCCAGCTTCGCCCGGCTCTGTGCCATAGCCTCCGCCCTGTTCGCCTGTCCAATGATCCCAATGCTTAGCGCAAAGGCCAGGAGGGCGAGGAAGCTTCCGTGCGACATGTACACCGGCTCTTGCCGCTTCCCGCTCTGCGCGTCGTGCCACGCCTCCCAGTCTTCCCATGTGGCGTTCCGCGCTGCCGTGTTGTGTTCCGTCCGCCACTTCCGGTATGTATCGCGCGTGAGGGGCGCGCGATGCGTCCAGCCCGTGCCGTGCGAGTCATAGGCGGAACGCTTGGCCGGATCAGAGAGGATATCGTTGGCAAGGACGATCAGGCGGTAGCGCTCAGTGCAAACGGCACGGGTGAGGTGCGGGTGCGTCGTAGCGTGGCAGTGGTGGCGGTCCGGGTGGTAGAGCTTCGCAAGCTGGTAGAAGCGCGTCTTAGAGTAGGGGGCGTCGCGAGGGAGGTTGAGGACGTCGTAGGGGGTCGGGGAAGGGTTGGTGGGCCAGTCACCGGGGTGGGGTAGGGGGTCGGCACGGCGGTGGAGGAGGCGTTTAGCGGGGTCGGGCCGCGTGAGGCATCGTGAGCATAGGAGGGCCTTGGGGAGGGGATGGCGGGGAACGTGGTGGAGGAGCATGCTTGTGGTAGCCGCGGGGTGTCAAGAGAGAGGTCCCAGGGTGGGCGCCGAGGACATTATGGAAGCGTCCTGGAAGAGCAAGAAAAATAGAAGCGGATATCACCCAGTCGCTTCAAGGATATCACTGGATGGATGAGGATGGAGGTCCCGGTGCGGTCGTTCTTCGGTTACCCACTCGGTGACGCTGAGCCGCGGGTCCCGGTATCGCCCCTGCTGTGTCAAAATGTGGGGAACGGAAGCAGCATTGTCCCCGCCATGGCTTGCTTCGGCTCTTGTCACGTGACACATGGCCTGGCACGTGGCCGTTCTACCGATCAGGAGCCACCTTGTACTCTGTAATAAGTGCTTATATGCATACTCAAGCGCACCTCGTATAGTGGAAGTTAACACAGACCATTTAGGTGCATTGGGTTCTCTCTTAGTCGCCTCCAACAACGCGTTCCTCGCGCCCTGCTAAATACGTGCAATCTGCAGGTATCCTTCTCACTTCGGTCTTCCAAACAGCGAACTTGGCAAGCTCCATTGTGGAGAAACCTGGAGCTCGGGAGGACTGGGGAAATGACAGACCATTCCATTTCCCTTTTAGGCAAAGATGGCCGTTCAGTTGCAATGAGGGGTCAGTGCAGTCTGCCATCCCCACGGGGCTCGCCCGATGCGCACCAACAATTGCCCATAGCTCGTTGTCGGGTCCGGTAATCCGGGGGAGCGGGCGAATCTTTCGGTGCGTCTTGTACCGATGGCCCGAGTTGCGCGGGAGGAGACCGCTTTTGTGTTTATATCTTGTTTGGCGGACTCAAGTCGGGTATAGGCCCCGAAATTACGTGCATTTTCTCATGCCGATGCTTCATGGCGTCACGTCTGGAGATGTGTATAAAGATCGCATCGTCCCTCCAGTATCAATCATATTCGGCTCCTTCTTTCTTGGCAGGAACAAGTCTAATAGTAGCGGTTTTCTTCTTGTACTTGGCAAGTCGTTAGCTCAACATGCTGCGGCAAGCTGTCCATTCCTTCATTCTCGCTTCCCTTTTGGGTAGCGTCGCATCCGCGGCGCCCTCCAACTCCAGCTCGTCAGCGAAGGTGCACTGGCTCGGTGACAAACCAGAGTCTATCCAGGGCACTACCTTTGGCATTCCATGGCCGCGGTCCAAGCACTGGCCCGAGAATACAGTGTTCTCACTATCGGGTGGCTCTGGACAGGAGAACGAGCTTCAGTCTTGGATTACTGGGTACTGGGCTGACGGCTCCGTAAAATGGACCGGACACGCAATCCCGGGGTTGGCGGACGTTGCCGAGGAGTACGTCGTCGAGGCGACGGCTTCAGGCGCTTCGGCCAACTCCACCAGCTGGAACTCCACCATTTCAGCCAGAGCTGGAAATGAAGGCCAGGCCATCACAGTCACGGAGGGTTCCGACAGCATCGAGATTGACACCGGGAAAATCACCGCCGCTTTTCCCAAGGAAGGATCGGTCGTCGTTGAGAGTATCCAGACGTCTGAGGGGAAGCAGGTCGCCCAGAACGGCAGGTTGGTCCTCCACTCGCAGTCCGGAGTCTCCCACCCTTCGGACGACGAGGCGGATCCAGTCGAGACGTTCCGCTTCCAGAGCCGCATCAACAATGTCACCGTCAGCGAGCAGAGCTCGGTCCGCGCGCTCGTCACCGTCAGGGGCGAGCACGAATCCACCGGAGACTCATCACACGACGCCTGGCTTCCGTTTGTGCTGCGCTTCTACCTCTACTCCAATTCCGAGTCAATCAGGGTTATCCACAGCCTCGTCTTTGATGGGGACGCCTCTAAGGATTTTATCTCTGGAATTGGGATTCGTTTTGACGTCCCGCTGGAGGGTGAGGAGCTTTACAACCGCCACGTCAGGATTTCCGGTGTCGACAGCGGTTTTCTTAGCGAGGCCGTCCAGGGCATCACGGGTTTGAGGAGGGATCCCGGTGAAGAGGTCAGGGCCGCGCAGTTTGCTGGCGAGGAACTCCCGGATGTCGATACCTGGGATACGAGGGTGTCAACTCGTCTCCACTGGATCCCCTCTTGGGAGGACTATAGCCTGAGCCAGCTTTCGCCTGATGGTTTCACCCTCAAGAAGAGGACGAAGGCGGGACAGAGCTGGGTCAATATCCCCGCAGGCACTCGCGCCGAAGGCTTGGCCTACCTTGGCGGAGCCACTCAGGGCGGTTTCGCGGTTGGGCTCCGTGACTTTTGGAAGCGGTATCCTACTGGTTTCGATATTTCAAATGCCGCATCTGACACCGGAAGCATCACGCTATGGCTCTACACTCCTTCCGCCGAGCCATTGGATCTTCGACCTTTCCACGATGGCCTTGGCCAGAGGAACTACACCGACCAGCTGGATGCTCTCGAGATCACCTACGAAGACTGGGAAGATGGATTCGATACCCCCTACGGAATAGCCAGGACGAGCGAGGTTTATTTGATTGCCTTCGAACAGACACCCCCTCAAGAGAGGCTGGCGGGCTTTGTTAGCCAGATCAACAACCCTCCAGTCCTTATACCCGACTCGTCATATATCAGGGACACGGAAGCTCTCGGGACCTACTGGTCCCCCATCGACGCCACAACCGAAGCCTCCCAGATCCTGGAAGACCACCTTGACTTCCTAACAGAATTCTACCAGTCTGAGGTGGACCACCGCCGCTGGTACGGCTTCCTGGACTACGGCGACTTCATGCACACCTACGACGGTGACCGCCACACCTGGCGCTACGACGTTGGTGGCTACGCCTGGGACAACTCCGAGCTCTCGCCGGACCTCTTCTTCTGGCAGTACTTCCTACGCACCGGCCGTGAAGATGTCTTCCGTTTCGCCGAGGCGCTGACCCGCCACACGGGCGAGGTGGACGTGTACCACCTGGGTGACTGGAAGGGCCTGGGCACGCGGCACGGTGTTCAGCACTGGGGGGACAGCGCAAAGCAGGCGAGGATCTCGCAGCCGCAGTACCGGAAGTACTTCTTCTACCTCTCGGGTGGCGACGAGCGGGTGGGCGAGCTGCTCGAGGAGCTATTAGACACGGACAAGACGTACGGGGTCCTGGACCCGCAGAGGAAGGTGAGGGAGGACGGGTGGGTTCCCGAGCCAGGCGCCAGTGTTGCGTTTAGCCTGGGGACGGACTGGTCCGCCCTCGCGGCGGGGTGGCTCATCGACTGGGAGCGCAGGGGACCGAGGTGGGAGGAGTCGAAGGAGAAGCTCACTAAGACCGTGCAGGGGATAGCAGACCTTAAGAATGGCTTCGTTACCGGCTCTGGGCTCTACGACCTCGAGGACTGGACGCTGAGCCCACCGCCCACGGACCCGGACAACGAGGGTGAGGTGTCCGTCTCGCATCTCTCCGCCGTCTTTGGGCTCCCCGAGGTGGTCTCCGAGCTAATCGAGTATTTCGGGGAGGACCTACCCGAGGGCTTCGAGGAGGCGTGGCTGGAGTATTGTTATTACTACAACGCCGGCGAGGAGGAGCAGGTGAGCCGGTATGGAGAGGGGTTTGGGGACTTGAACTTGTACCAAGCGCACTCGCGTCTGACGGCGTACGCGGCGCATAGGCAGGAGAATGGGACGATTGCGGAGAGGGCTTGGGTTGAGTTCTTTGAGACGGATGGGTTCGAGCAGAACGAGACGTGGGCTGCCACTGAGATTGAGAGACATTATGGGCTGGTTCCTGGCGAGGAGGCGCCCTGGGTGTCTACTAACGATGTTGCGCAGTACGGGCTGGCTGTTATTCAGAATCTGGCCTTGGTCGGGGATGCTCTCGACGGCCATGGCTCCTCCAATAATACTGTTTGATTAGGCCACGGATTGGGCAAGACAGGTATATGAAGTAGGAATAATTACATGCCTTTCCCTCTCTGTTAAATATATTTGCGCTCTGCGTCACGGCTTCAGTCCCAAGTATCGTTAATAATGTATCACGATTCCCTTCAAAGAGCGAGTGACCCAGCTCATGGCAACAAATGACATAGCCCATATGGGAACTATGTACAGGTTGGGGCATTGAAAGGAATGTGCAACGGTAACATATATTGTCTACGGAAATAGGAAACGTGAGTGTATCTCAGACTGGGGATCAGCGCCGTGGGGACGGCGTGTTAGAGGCGTCATCACTAAATTGGTGGGACCGCAACGTGGAGAGCTTGTACATGGCCTTTCCACCTCTGTAAATGTGCGGGCGGAATGGACTGTCGAAGTGGTTGGGTGTTGTGGCGCACATCGGCTGGAAGACAGTCTGGGCTAGTAGATCAATCTGGACACAAGCTCTCCATTTATTTCCTTGCTTTCTTCTTCCTCTCTCAGACCAGATCAGGCTGGGAATGTGATACTCGCGAGCGCCGTTGCCTCTCTGGTGGTACCTTCACTCTCAGTTCACGTCGGGGGGTAAGAGGCATAATTGACTTCGCAACACCGGCCACAATACCCCGCCTACAACTCATCTCTGTACTTACTAGTATCTTCTCTCCCCATATCCCCCATGCCCTTCTTGACAATCGAGCTCAAGATTTCATACGCAACCTGCGCCGCTGCTAATGCCGTCTCTTCTCCAGCTCCCTGGTAGGCTGGCGACACCTCGACGATATCCGCCCCCACAACGTTCAGCCCCTCCACACCCCGCAGCACGCGAATCAGCTCGCGGGTGCTCCATCCACCCGGCTCTGGAGTCCCCGTGCCGGGAGCGAAGCCTGGGTCCAACACGTCGATGTCCACGCTAAGGTAGACCGGGTCCTCGGTACCCAGGGTCTCCATGATTGAGTCGATGATTCCCCGGGTGCCAATGTCGTCTATATCGTCAGCTTCTATCCGAACCCAATTCTGTGACGAGTCGTCCTCAAAGTCCCCAAAGTCGTCCCCGCTCAAGCGGGTGCGAAGACCGGCGTGGACGGACGCCGCAGAGGAGTCGTTTGAGAGGAGACCTTCGGTATTGGCCAGCCAGAACATGGAACCGTGGTTGAAGGGCGTAGGGGCCCATGCTGTGGAATACCTTGCAGGATGCCAGGTATCCAAGTGCGCTGTTTCCTCTCTTCGTTAGAACGTGGGAACGCTAGGATCTATATCTTCAAGAGGTTCTCACCATCAAAATGCAGGACACGGAGAGGTCCGTAAACCTCCTTAAGAGCTCTTAGGGCTGGAAGGGCGAGACTGTGATCCCCCCCGAGGGTGATCAGCCGGGGCCGAGAGAGAGCCGAGGATAAGGGCTTCCGATGTGCGAGCTCGCGGAAGGCCTCAGTCATCTGCTGTAGTGCGATGCTGTTGTCCATCGGCGTGATGGGGATGTCCCCGCAGTCGATGATCGACGCCCAGCTTCGGTAGGGGTTTATGCCGGCCCGCGGGTTGAAGCCTTCCGGCGAGCTCTGTCTGGCAGAGGCCTGCCGAATGGCTCGGGGCCCGAACCGTGCGCCTTGCGACAGCCGTTCAGCGACCTGGACGAGGAGGTTCCGAGGCGCGTGGCAGGGATACCGTGAACTTACCTGGTCGATAGCTTACGGCTGTATCGAATGGGGCTCCAATAATGGCAATATCGTAGAGCTCGCTCGGTGTCGTCAGGCACTTGACGTGCTTAAGATGCGCGAAGGAACCTATCCCGTTGAATTTCCACTGGCAAAGTGGTTAGTCAAGACCCAACTCCAGTATTGCCGTAGGTATATATAGCGAATAAGACTCCTTGAAAGGGGAAACAAACTCACTTCGAATCCCCACTTCCTTTCGAGCTCATCTAGGTCCGCTTGTGTCCAGGCTTCCCCATCCTGGTGGCCATCTCCGCAGCTGGCCCCGATCCAGGCCAGTGCGAGCCATATGAAGGCAACCAAAAAGACTTTTGTCATAGTGTTCAATACTCAGTTCCTTGCCTTTGGACGAATCCTTCGTGGCGTGTACCTCGGATTGACAAACTCAGGGTCGGCGTACCTGCCGGGTCTCATTCCAGCAATGAGCACAGTGGTTGAAGGAAGCATTGGCAACGTAGAGTCTGCGAGCTTCGCGGGGTTCCCTTCAGTAAAATCCGTCCACTCCGGCTGGCGGGCGCTTACCGGTTGGCCGTGCCGGCTCTGGGAACTTGTTTTCGGTCACTGCGGACTAAGTCTCATCCGGAAGGTGGCACGCAGGCCGAAGGGTAAATCGCCGTGGATCGCCAGTTCCCAGAACCCCACACTAGTACAAAATACGACCCAAACGCGGAGTCCTACGCAGATATGCCGACATTGTGCGGAGGTCTAGGAAGGAGTTTCAGTAGATTTCACCACTGGATCTCGAGTCGCCAATCCGGGAGGCTTATTATCACCAACAACTCTCGTGAAAATCTTCCCCGGATTTTATGTGAACCGAGCATCAGCAGACATTGGAGGCTAAAATCGGTGACGCCAGTCAAAGTGATTAACAGCGTGCGGGGGTGGGTTTGGAGACAAAATTCTAGTGCAGCTTTCACGAAGGGCCGTGGCCTAAAAAACATAGCTAAATAAATTGATGCACAGCCCGTAAATATTCTCCAACAAGAAAAAAAAAGAGCTCGTTTTCATAGCTACATATCCTTTGTAGAGTATTTGCTGCCAGATTCTACTAGATGGCAAGGCTGTTCGGATGAACCCGATCTAGGCCAACACTACTCCAACGAGCCAAGAGATACTCTCCGAACAAAACCGCCGTCAGCTTACTGTACAATCTCTGCGCTGTTACAATGTCGTGCTGCGTGTTCCGTGATACACGAAGGCTGTCCTTGCTTCTCGCAGACCTCATTGTAAGGCTAGCCAAGAATCTTCGAAGACTAGATCGATACAGAACAAGACGAAACTTCGATGATGGCAAGTGAAATCGAACGATGGGAAGAGAGGTATAGAATATATTCTATCTTTTATGTAGATACATGCCTTCCAAAGCTCCGCGCCTGAGTTTGTACTATTAACCAACATCGCTGAATCGCACATCCCCATTAGCTCCGGAATTTCAGAACCCGCCGTTCGTCGTTCCATCGGGGTAAATGCCCTGGAACCAACACATAAGGCGATGACCATGGAGAGTAGAACAATGAGACCATTTCCGGCACATTGGGAGGGAGGCCTTTTTGTACCGCCTGCTTCTTCAACAGATAGTCATACATTTGTCCTAGGGCGGAAGAAATGGGAAGATTTCTAGGCGGTGAAAAGGGCTACCGACCGAGGTCTTCCAGACAAGGAGACGAAACAGCCATTGGGGCAATGTGATGGTGTTGGTTAATTTGACAGCTCCGTATGTATTCGGGCATGTCGAGCAAACCCCTACGCTGGATAAGAGGTTCTATGCAGGTGTCGGCCGTCCACGCCCAATATATTATTAGGGTTAGCGATTGAATCCGGGTACACACGTACAACCACTTTATAGAATCAGGGCTCAATGTCAGTGGAAAGTTCACATTTGTGAATAACCTTGGCTAGTGGTGGGAGGTTGTCAGTAGCCTGAGTCCGCTGAAATGCCTTGCGATGAGTGGCGAGAACGTAGGGCCGTCTAAGCATGTCCCTTTCCAAGGCTTACGGATGCCCCATTCCATTGAACTCCGACGCGCGTAGTAGTTAACTTCCTATGGCTAATATTTTCATAATAGGAATGGCGTTACTCAACTGTGCCCCGGAACAAATATATTTCCCAATACGAATGATATGGTGGCCGACGTTGCGACGAGCAGTTAGCAGAGCCTAGGAAGATAACATCCGTTCGTTTGGGTTCTATTACGTCTACCCTAAGCGATGTCTGAAGAAACAGATCGTCCACTCGCCCTCGTGCCTTTACCGTATCCGCTTTATTAGACTCAGAAACATAGCCAGCACCCTTGCCAGTTTCAATGCAAGTCATATGGGCTGCGTCAGGGTTGTTACGAAGTCGGCGCCCTGTTAGTGTTTAGAAGAACTGGGTGGCTTTGGCAGAACCCATCTGCACACTAATTATATCAGCAACCAAAAAGGTATAGGGATATGCACCTGACAATGTCAGCACAGTACACAAACTAGGCCAATTCTACGTATAAACACCCTCTGGTACAAAAGAAAAAGAGAACTGCCTAGAAGGACAAAAAGAACTCCCCCGCCGGGATTCGAACCCGGGGCGGGGCGGGTTTTCCGTGCTAGTGCTTGAAAACGCCCTATGTTGACCAACTACACCACAGGGGAAGTCATGTTAGACCCAGCATTATTGGACGTTCTATAAAGTCACGTGATGTTAAGCCAGCGAGACTTGGTCCCTATGTCCATAATCGCCGCCCTCGTCTCGCCCCTCTCTTCGATTCTCTCACCACGGCTACCAGGGATTAGTGGGCTGCATAAAAATTTGGATCGGCGACAGGCCCAAGACGTAGAACCACCTTGGGACGATGATGACGTTCTTGAAGGAAGAAGCAGGACTCTTGGCCGCAACTACTGTACTTCACTAGCGTCACCCCACATGGCCCGAGCGCTCGATCAGCCCGTTAATATAGTCACGTGATATTGGCATTCCAGTCCAGCACAGGCCTCAATTGGTGTTGCGGGCACAGGGATCACCGAGCTCAAGCAAAACCTAAATTCATCGACCCCGAGACTATTCCAACGAAGCCTCGCCCGAAACACCACTCAAAACTCAACAGACCCTGCTCTCTCGCATCCTCAAAACACCTTGAACAGGCACGGCACGCACTCTTGTGCCATCTCAACTACGAAATATACACGCACAGCGACCCTCAGCGTCCTCCCTGCCTAGCGAGTAACCTCTCTACGACCAGCCTCAACCGAAATTTGCCGACCATATTTCCACCTACCGCGAGCATTTCCCACGGGCACTCGACCAAAAGACGAGCCACCATCTCCGCAGACTCCTCGCACCAATCCGATTTGCGAGCCACCGTATCTACCTTGCCGACAACGGCCTAATCCACGATTTCATTCGATTCCCCGTCCACGCGGACCCCAAAGCGTCATCGCACCGAAGCCACGGCGAAGGCTGAGCAGCCTCGATATCCTACCGACCAACTATCTCCTTTTCCTTTCAGCCCAGCGTCCTATGCCACGATGACGGACGCGCTCGTAGACAAGCTTAATTCCACCACCCTTGGGTAGGCGTCCCGCATCTTCCGCCAACCGGTACCGTTTCAATCACATCTAACCCTACCAGGGACGGTCCCGCATCAGATGATTGGAAGAAGTCACTAAAGCTGCCTGCCAAGGACGGCAGGCAACAGACTGAAGTATGGATGCCACTACTCATATTCCACAATCCGTGCTGACCCCTCTCCGCAAAGGATGTGACGAACACGAAAGGTCTAGATTTTGAGGACTTTGGCCTTAAGAGGGATCTCCTAATGGGCATATTCGAGGCCGGCTTCGAGAAACCCTCTCCCATCCAGGAAGAGGCCGTCCCCGTCGCCCTCACCGGCCGCGATATCCTCGCCCGGGCCAAGAATGGCACCGGCAAGACTGCCGCTTTCGTCGTTCCGGCCCTCGAGAAAATCAACCCCAAGGTCTCCAAGATACAATGCCTCATTCTCGTGCCGACGCGAGAGCTGGCGATGCAGACGTCCCACGTCTGCAAGTCGCTAGGCAAGCACCTCGGTATCAACGTTATGGTCACAACGGGAGGCACCGGACTCCGAGACGATATCGTTCGGCTCCAGGACCCTGTCCACATAGTAGTGGGCACCCCGGGCCGGATTCTCGACCTCGCTGGCAAGAACGTCGCCGACCTCAGCGAGTGCCCCATGTTCATCATGGATGAGGCTGACAAGCTGCTCTCCCAAGAGTTCACCCCCGTTATCGAGCAGCTCCTTCAGTTCCACCCCAAGGACCGTCAAGTCATGCTCTTCTCCGCCACCTTCCCTCTGTCTGTCAAGGACTTCTCCGACAAGAACATGGTCTCACCCTACGAGATCAACCTCATGGACGAGCTCACGCTGCGGGGTATCACGCAATACTACGCCTTTGTGGACGAAAAGTCCAAGGTCCACTGCCTGAACACGCTTTTCTCCAGGCTACAGATCAACCAGTCTATCATCTTCTGCAACTCGACCAACCGCGTTGAGCTCCTCGCGAAGAAGATCACCGAGCTCGGCTACTCATGCTTCTACAGCCACGCCAAGATGGCGCAGCAGGCGCGTAACCGCGTCTTCCACGATTTCAGGAACGGTGTCTGCAGAAATCTCGTGTGCTCTGACCTCCTGACCCGTGGTATCGATATCCAAGCCGTCAACGTCGTCATCAACTTCGACTTCCCTAAGAATGCCGAGACTTACCTCCATCGCATCGGTCGCTCCGGCCGGTACGGCCATCTCGGTCTCGCGATTAACCTCATCAACTGGGACGACCGGTTCAACCTCTACAACATCGAGCGGGACCTGGGCACGGAGATCCAGGCGATCCCCCAGACCATCGACAAGAGTCTCTACGTTTACGAGAACCCCGACTCCATACCGCGTCCGATCTCCACGCTCAAGCCGAGCGCCAACCAGCAGCGCGCCCCCACTGGTCCCCAGGACCAGAACCAGAGGCCCCAGCAGCACACGCAGCAGCAACCCACCGGACCTAGCCACAACGCGAACTGGCAGAATGGGTCGATGGGTCAATACCAAGGTGGTCGCGGACGCGGCCGGGGTCGTGGCTACCAGGGTCAAGGACGCGGCCGCGGGGGTTACAACAACCACGGCCGGGGCCGCGGACAGGGGCCCCCGGTACAGCACGCCTGATCTCATAGCCAAGTCGACTGGGGTGTTTGAGGTGTTGTACATACTTGCATCTTTTCCTTTGGGTTTGCTATGAGGAGGGGCCCTTTTTTTGTCCCTCGTCCAGGCGTCGGCGCGGTTTTCGCGTTTGATATGCCTTGAATACCGGCCCGGCTTCTGTACCATACCTCGATTTCATGTTTTCTTGAGTTCTCGTCTTGTTGGCTTTTATTTTATTTTCACTCATCCTGCATTTCGGTCATGACCCATACAACGTCGGAGTTTCTTTCTACGTTCGGCCCGGATTGAGGAGGCTCGGTTCTTTACAGGCCTTCTTCGGGTTACAGGTCACGCCACGTATACGAGGTCTTCACCATGACGAACGATCGAGCCTCGATGTCGTTTTTATACCCAGGCCATCTCGGCTTTATACGGACTATCGGACACCCTTGAACGACCCCCATGGCACGCTCCTGTTACGTGGATACTTTTTCACTCGGAGATGTCCGGTGTGGCGGATGCGGGCCTGGGTGAGGTGGCGTTGGCCGGACAGGTGGATTTTGGCGCAAGGCGTTTGGGAGACGGTATATTACAGGGCTTCGGGGGGATTGCGGCCTTCGAGGCGGGACGGAAAGGGGGCTGGAGTTGGATGGATAGGGATGAGGATGTGGTAGTGGGGTGGAGGAGTTTTGAGCTGAGATACCCTTTAGAGCCTTGGGGTATCCTAGACAGGATGGTATGTTGGTTTCTTGGTGTCAGTCACAGGAGTGACTACAACGACAGAAGGACATGCGGTCAAGCTTATTGCGGTGGGCTCCGTCTTCTGTTTAAGGGAGGCCTCGACAGTCGCAACCACGCTTTACATGACAAAGGATATACCACGGGCCCTTGAGTAGGGGCCCAAGAGGAGGGGAGGAAGGAAAAAAATACATAACGAAGAAAAAAGATAGAAAATTTTGGGGGAAAGGCAAGGGAAAAGTGTCAAGATGCTCTCGGACTACTTGCCTGCAGGCAGGAGTAGTGGGTAGGCGGACTTTCTTTTCCTGACAATATACTCTTTTCCCCGATTTCAGCTGTTCGCGGGTGTTGTGTGGTTGATCGGTAGCATTGGCCATCCAGTCAAGACGAGCTCGCCCAGTCGCTTCCGAGTGTCGTAATACGGAGCTGGCAGGGGATCCAAAGTGAAAGCAAGGCGCATAAAACTATGAGACCCGGGGTATGGAGAGTGCTACGTCTGCAAGGCATGCGACGTATGAGCTCACCCAAGGCCTCCCTAGTGACATCGACGCTCCATTGCCTACCACGGCAAAGAACGAGCAATGTTTTCGCGGCCCTCCATGGTGCGGGGGATACTCAGCGACCCCATCAACACAAAGGAATACAGGGACGCGGGACGCATCCGACCCATAGATCAGCGCGGCATTCGTCCGGTGACCGGGACGTTTCGTGGGGAAGCGCTAACTGGTCCTGTTGGGAAGTATTTCCCGACCCGACCTTTCTGGAACTATTCGCTTCAAGGGTTCGTTCTGGGGACGGGGACTGCCGGGGATGGTCCGGCGAGCATGAGACGGTGATCGGCGTGTGGATTACTCCATGGGATTGCCGTGCTGCTGGCGGGTATGCCGTAGGTGCGAGATATATCGGGTGGAGCGGGTTGGACGCTAGCCGACACCTTGAATGGCTTGCGTTTCTCCAATCCTATGTCCACGGAAGGCTCACCGTCCGTCCCAAGGAGCTCTCCTACCTCAGATAACCAACGGCCTAGGGACAAACACTCGCGGTCATAGCCTTCTTGGTTTACATCTTGAGATCCTCTTACCAAAATACCCAATTCCAACCCGCTCAGCACGCCAATTTATCTCACAGCCTCAAATCCCCCGGGGGGTAATGGGTAAATGGGAAAGCGAGCGGCGGCTCTGCGAACTTAGACCGGGGCCGACACCGGTTAAAGACGACGGCACTTTCGTTCCAAATTGGACGATTTTCGGTATTCGCTGTCATGGCTCTTGACTCTTTCCACGCCCGTGGCTCGACTTTTGTTTATCCAGGTGTACTCCTGATCCCCGGCTTATCTGGGGTGTTTATACGGATCAATTGAAAAGGACCCTATTTTTATTCAGGGGTCCTATTACTACTTGTATTGCGTGAGGCGTGGGGCCTGACTTACACGAACCCCATGTCGACGATGACCAGAGATAGCGGGACAGCCACCCGCCATGCCAACTCTCTGCCGTGACACGATGGACCCGCTCCCGATCTCACGGATAGCCGACGGCGGGATAAATATCACCCGCATCGCGATGCCCCCTCCCGGCCCAGCTTCGGCCCACCCACCCGAGCCGCTGCAGCTCTCCCTCGTCTCGAGCCCGCGCCGCCGTCCTTGGAAGCGCCGCTCCTTCCATGAGGGGTTAAACGAGGAAAAGGTCCGCTGCAGGGTGATCCTGGGGACGGCAGTCGGCAAGTCACCCCCGGAGCTAGTGTCTGGCCCGTAGGCGGTATAAAGGAGGAGCTCCAACAGATACCCGACGCAGCTCGCCGATCAGCGCTTCCCGCCACGGCCTTCTAGAAGGAAAGGAAAGCCAGCAGCGGAAAACCATGCGCGTATTACTCCCCACGCTCCTCCTTCTCGGGGGCTGCCACGCCGCCAACTTCCCCTTCGAGGAGAACCCCCTCACGGAAGACCAAATCGCCGACTCGGGCCTCGATTCCCTCGCCTTCGGGGACGCCGCCTCCGTGGCTTCCCCCCCGAACTGCAAAGCCGCCCCGGACTCGGACGCCTGGCCCTCCGACGAGGACTGGGAGAAGCTGGGGGAGTTCCTCGGCGGGGCGCTCCTGAAGCCGGCGCCGCCCGCTGCCGTGTGCTACGAGGACCACGAGCTGCACGACGAGGACGCGTGCAGAGAAATACGGCTCAACTCGGGGTCGAGCCGGTTCTTCATAGATGATCCGGTCACGGTGCTGACGAGGTGGCCGCAGGGGGACAGCTGTCCGCTGAACCCGAGCGAGAACCAGACGTGTACCCAGGGGGGTTTCCCCGAGTATGTGGTTAATGTCACGGAGGTATGGCAGATTCAGGCGGCGGTGAACTTTGCGAGGAACAACGACCTGCGCCTGGTTATCAAGTGAGTCCCCATTGCTCCCTCCTTTCACACAATCCGTGGTGGGATGCTAATACGCGACTTCAGGAACACCGGCCACGAATTTGTCGGCCGATCAGTGGGCTACGGTTCCCTCAGCGTGTGGACGCACTTCCTCAAGCACTTCGAGTTCCTGCCGGAGTACACGCAGGGTGAGTACACCGGCATGGCGGCGCGTGTGGGCAGCGGGCTCGAGTCGTGGGAGCTGTACGAGTACATGGACGAGCACGAGATGACGCTCGTGTGTCCCGGGCGGTACACCGTGGGGGTGTACGGCGGGTGGATCCAGGGCGGGGGCCACTCTGCACTTGCGAGCCTTTACGGGATGGGTTCAGACCAAGTGCTTTCGCTGGAGGTTGTGACGGCCGATGGGCAGTTCGTCACGGCGGATACGGAGCAGAACACTGATTTGTTCTATGCCCTCCGAGGTGGTGGCCCGAGTAAGCTCCCTCCTCATCTCACCCTTCCTCCACCTCTGAGCTGAAGAGGGGGTTCGGGTCAAGATACTGACAAACCAAGGCACCTACGGCATTGTCACCTCCGCGATCGTCAAGGCCCATCCACCCGTGACAGTCCTCAATGCCCCACTCCAGTTCGGCACAAACGAGAACATCACATCCGACGCCTTCTGGCGGGCCGTTGACGCGTACCACTGGTATGGCGCCTACATGACCGAGGCGGGCGGCACCTCCTACAACTATGTGACCAACACCGGCGAGGACTCTTTCAGCTTCACGGCCGACAACGAGTTCCCCAACCTCTCGGAGCAGGAGGTCATTGACTTTTTGACGCCCCTGTGGGAGAGTATCAGGGGGGAGGGGATAGAGGTCCGGAACATCTCGGTGAACCCGACCTCGAACTGGGCGAGGTCGAGTAACGACGGGGTGGGCGACACACCGGGAAATCAAAGGTTTGGGAGCAGGCTGTTCCCGAAGGGCAGCTGGGAAGACGAGGAGGTCTTTGGGAAGATGATGGGGGCGATCAGGGATATCGTAGAGGGCGGGTACACCTTCCACGGGATATTCATGAACCCCACCACCGAGGTCGGCGGGTGGCCAGGGGAAGAATCAGGCTTGAACCCCGTGTTTAGGGACACGTACATGCACGCGGACATCTTCTTCGCTGGGAACATCAACGAGGACGAGCCCTATGAGACCCTCATGGCGAAGCTGCGCGAGGCTACCCCCGGCGGCGGGGCATACATCAACGAGAGCGACGTCGAGGAGCCGAACTTCCAGCAGAGCTTCTGGGGGGAGAACTACGAGAGGTTGTATGGGATCAAGAGGGAGAGGGATCCGTGGGGCGTGTTCTGGGCGCCGAGCACGGTGGGGAGCGAGGGTTGGAGGGTGGAGAGCGAGGGGCTTGTGAGCCAGGATGGGCCGCTTTGTAGGGTGAGAAAGAGGTGTAAGAGGGGGAAGAAGCGGGCTGCTTGAGGAGATTCCGGACATTGGACCAGGTATTAATGGGTTGAAGACGGCCAGAGACTCTTTGTCTTGTACGAAAGGGAGGGCGGTTGGTGGCAGGTGCTGCGTCAGTGGATGGTCAATTGCGATTGGAGGGCTGGTGTTAAATTTTGTCCGGTAATTACCCGCTCTATAAGAAAAAATCCACCACCACACACCCCCCACTGCGAAAATACATCCTTCCCTTCTTCATCTCAAGCTGAGTCTCGTACCTACTCAACGAGCCAACCGTCAGAGGATTATTGCTCGCGCCAAACGGCCCCCGTCCGGATTGATCCATGCTGGACACAGCAATGTCTCCGTCCCTTGGGCCTGGACCCCCAGCCCCGCTCCTGACCTTGTTCCGCTCTGGAGTCCCCACCGCTGCAGGCGGTCTCTTTGCACGTCTGAACTTGCCCTCCCGCTTACCCCCGTAGTAAAACGTAGTTTCTCCACGAGGAAGAAGAAACCCCCCTCCCCCCCGGATTTAAATTGGGTCGCTGGTACACGCTCCATACCACCCGCCTCTCATTCCATCCGGAGAACGAATGCTGCTCGACGAATCCAAATCTGTTTCGCATCTTTTGGTGCTGGACATCCGAGACGAGCGGACATCCCTCTCCCCTTCTCCTCATATATCTTTTTACTTTTCGTCACGTAGTTCCTGCCATGGACTTCCCAGCTCAGAGGCGACGCACATGGAACAAGTTATATTCATTTGCATGAAAAGTACAAACGATGCGATGCAACAGGGTACACTTTACCCACCCAACCGTCTTTTGCTAAGCTCAACCGCAACGTCCGTCTGACCCCCCTCGACAAAGTCATCCATCAGTACAAGCAGCTGATCTCCCTTACACCGTCCCACAATCTCCTCCCTCAGCCACGGGTACAGCAGGTGCCCGCATAGCGCCTTGGTCGCCATCAGGGCCATTGTGCTCACGCCCGCCGTCGCGACACTGTAGTAGATCACGTCCTTGATGTTCGTCGGCGTTGCCTGGCACTGCGCCACCGTAAAGTTCTTCTTCTCCTGCGACGTGGCGTTGAGCTTCTTCTCAAAGGCGGCGAGCATGCTCTTGCCGTCGACCGTCGCGTTGGCCACGTCGTCATAGGTGCTCAGCACGCCGACGTTTTTGAAGACGAGCAGGCGCTTCTTCTGCTTGCGGAGGTCCGCTATGCTCGCCTCCTTCAGGTCTTTTAGATTCCCAGCCTGCAGCGCACCCTTAGATCGTGCGAGAGCCGCGTCAAGCAGGGTCTTCAGCTCGTCATCGTCCGGGTGCTTGCACTCAGGCGGTACGCCGTCCCACCTCAGGTGCACTACGGCGATCTCGGTCGGGTTCTTAACCAGGAAATCCACGAGGTCGTTCAGGAACTGGTCGTAGGCCATGCCCGGGATGGGCCCGTGCTGGAAGTACAGCTTGTCGGGCAGCGGGGAGTGCGGGAGGATCTTGGCGTGGCAGTGTGCGGGGCGGAACTCGAAGTATCGCGCTCCAATGGCGAGCATCGTGGCGAGGGTGTCCTTTTGCGTGATGGACAGGCTGGCGATGATGTCCGGCGCGATTTTGGAGATGGTGCCCTCGCTGATCCCCGAGAGGATCTTGGCGATGCTGTCCTGGCCGCGCTGCAGGGCCGGGACCACGTCTGTGAGGACCTTGGCGGCGGCATTGCCCGCGTGGCTCAGGATAGCGTTCATGGTCTCCATGCTGTTCATGCCCACGTCGTGCGGCGAGGGGAGGACAAGACACGCGAAGCGCTTCTTCTCGGCCTCGGACCCCTCGGGGGCGACCTGCCCCTGCCAGCTGCTAAAGTTCTGGGTGACGCTGACGTAGCACTGGTGGCGGTTCGGAAGCCCAGCCTTACCGGAGCCTGACTCGTACAGCCCGAAGCAGGTGATGGTGTCCTTGTTCACGACGGAGCGCGTCTCCAGCATGGTGTCGTCCATGGTGCTGCGGCTGGCGACGTCGCCGGTGATCGGGTCGACGTCGACCCACTTGGAAGCGAGCTCGCGACCGTCCTTCTTCGCCTTAAACTCGAAGCGGCCATGGCGGTTGAGAGGCCATTTAATGTTGGCGGCGTCGACCTCGAAGCTCTTGGAGCCGAACTTGCGTTGATCCTTGACGGTGGCAGACTGCTTGGGGACGGAGAGCTCGATCTCGAGGGCGCCGGGCCCGGAGAGATAAGTGAACGCCTGGATTCCTTTGCTGGGCATGCTGCAGGTACAACCCATAGGAGATCTAGGGGTAGTTTAGGTAGCTTCTAGGGAGATGCCGGTCTTAAGGGAAAGCTGCAAAGAGTTTCGACGTCGCAATATGGTGCGTGGAGGATGCCCCTCTCGAGCTGGAGTCCCGCTGTGGGGCAGGCGCTGAGACCGAAGCTTAAGGCTAGCTAGCGTCTCTCGGTGGGGATTTGGGACTTGTCAAGCAAGCCGGAGTATTAGCAATGACGTATATCTCGTGTCTACCGGGTTAGCGTAGGTTTAATGCCCTCGCCTGGAAAGCACTTCGGCCCGCGGGGTTCACACTCGAGCGTCGTCAGCTTTCAGCTTCGAAGGTCTTTGGGAAGCGGGGCACGGGCGGACATTGGCGAATCAATCGGCGCGGGGCATCGGACTGTCGCAAAGACCTGTGAATATCGAAGCCAGATTTGCTTGATGTGCATGAAAACAGGAGAGGTCTGGAGTTATCTTCGATCTGTGACGGCGTATGTTCTTCGAGGCGGCTGGGGAGACTAATCGTGCTCACTCCGCCGTTCCTGCCCGAAGGGTCAGTCTCCAGTATCACGCGGCCGTCCCGTAAAAGACAGGCAGGAATAGATTTAACATGGCTGAAACCCTGACGCTCCGGTGGTGCTTGCCCTATGTCAGGGGCCAAATAAGAAGGAGCGACAGAGGGTTCATGGCAACCACGAGCTGACCAAAAATGGTGCAATTCCAGCAGCGAACAGGCGACCCGGTTGATGCCACATGGTAACGAGCACCCGCTTGGACTGGGAGCTCCTCCACCCCACCAAACACAGCACTCGTTCAAATGCTTGGCGCTTGGGTACCGGGGATTCCCGTCCGCGAGCAATGCGCGAGGTCGTCAATTCAATGGCGGCAAACCAGCCCAGGGTCAACTGAAAGGAAATCCGCCTAATGGACAGCGTTTTTAGTTCGCCTGTGTTTGGTGATCACCAGCCCTGAGCCCCGCAGCGATCATCAGGGCGATCCCTCGGCGGCCACCGACGCTGAAATGGCCCACCGACAGGCAAACTTGGATCGATGAGTTCCAGCCTAGTCCAGCTTCACCGCGAGGTCCACGGCCTCCAGAAACGCGCCACGGGAGGGATACTCCGCCATTTTGCCGTTTCAATGGTTGTCCTTTTCCGGCGGTTCAAGGTGTCTCGCGGCTGCCGCGCTGCGAAGCGAATGGGTGCCCGCTATGACGCGGGGAGAATGCCAACTGCTGCCTCGCCGGCCGGATGTCCAGGACTGACGCGTGATCAGAGCAGTCTGGACCCATGCCCTTCGTCGTTCAAACGTGACTAACTCTGCGGGAGCTCGTTTGGGCAGGTCGACAAGGCTGCTTACACTGTACTGCCTGTCACGGACAAATCCGAGCATGCCAAGGAAGTCCTGCCTGTCATCCTTCGACCGTTCGGAGTAATACGAAGCGTTTGTAGAGTCTCAGCCCTGTCCGTGAGATTTAAGCAAGAGATAACGCCAACACGCTGCGGATGACAACCTTTCCTTCCCTGACAAGTTGAGGGTCCTGCTTTCTGGGTTGTCTTGGCCTTTTCGAGAAGTTTGAATGTGGAGGTTACTCCACAGGGTGATGACACCCCTGGGAGGCTGGAGGGAGAAGGGTCCGTGGGGGTTACATTGACCAAAGACACGGGCTGTCTTGAAGGGGTACTACGTAGTGTTTCTACCCCGAATACACGGGGTTCCAAAATGGCTTGTCTTGGAGGACCAGATGATGCGAGTTGCCTGAACACTTTGTCAGTGCGCCGTCGCATGTTCCTCTCCAGCCGAGCGCCCCCTCACTTCCTGAGTGCTGAGGGACTCAGGACAGCGCGGAGAGGACAACACATTAGTACACACCACCATACCCTTGGTCTTGACAGTGTGCTTCCTGTTTCGGCACTTGGAAAAGCAGTTCAACAAACCCAACACTGGTGCAGCTGTCGTCGCTCAACCCGAAAAATCCTACCGACGATCCCTCCACCCACACTTCCCACATCCCTGGCATAACGTCACCAAACTGACCACTCTCCGCCTTGCTGACAACCCTCTTTCACCATAATCCCTGCCCACCAGCCAGATCGGAAGAGCG
>JAMBUN010000016.1:0-107767 GCA_030271035.1 Microascus cirrosus
GGAAGGAATAACTCTTTCATATATAGATAATAAGAACAAGGACAACAATCAACAACTGACTAAGAATATACAATATCATCCTTCTCTTTATTACCTTATTACGTCATTGTTTCCTAAAATCCTAACAGATAAAGACTTCCTTTAACCAGTAGATAGCTGTCTTATTATCTGTCCAGCTATTTTCTGTTAAATAGAATTTCTAATTAGAATAGGGCCAAAGGTCCAGAGGAAACCACTGTTATTAGATAGAATAGCCCTTATAGATAACCAGGGGGGGCACTATAGAGCCAGTTGTACTGATATATTTAATTAAGGTAGTCTAAGCCCTAGATCCAGACTGTTTCTTTTATAGTTTCTGGGATTCTAAAGATCCTAGGACTAGACCATTAGACCCTTGACCTTCTAGGATACCAGTCTTATCTATATTATAGCGGTTAGCTAGCTAGATGGCCTTGATCTCTAGGATAGATAGATATCAAAACCAGGCCCTGATTTTGTCAGTCAAGGCTCTATTAACACATTAGGAATCGATAGCTCTGGCTCTTTAGACCTTAATTAAAGGATTCCGACGTAGAAAGGCCTAAAACCAATTCTTTCTAAGGGTCTGGGGCCCCCCTTGGAGACATAGGATTCGTTCAGCAAACTCCCTGATTTGTTGATGTGTTAGTAGGAGACCTAGAGCAGCCTGGACCTGTATCTATTAGACTAAATGACTTTCCTGGGTCGTTGATAGCTTCTGACTACCAGCTGTAGCAGTAGCCTTTGATTAGGAGCCTTGAATTCGGTGTCGAATGGTTGACCTTAGGACCCCCCAGAAGATAGAGGCCTTCCGGACTAATTAGCCATTTGCGATTAATTCTAAGGCCTGGTTGACCTCATATTCGGTATATTTTGTCATTATTGACTTGTAAAGTAAAATGCAGAGTCTGATACAAATCAGAGAAAATTTGGCAGAGATATTCTAAGTTGAAGTGAGTGGGTGGAAATGGCGGTGAGGCATTTTAGGGTGGGCCGTTGAGGGGGGTGGGCCGTTGAGGGGTGAGCGACGTTATAATGTAGAGTGGCTGGGCATGTGGCGAACGGCCGGCGGGGACTTCCACGAGCGATGGTAGGTGGGACTTCAAGGCGGCCAGAGCAAACGTCACTGGCGTCGCCGCTTGCCTCTGCGGAAATAAGCTGGTGATATGATCTGGCCCAACGTTCCGCGAGCGTGTTGTCTAGATACCTCGATGAAAAAGAAGACAATGATTAACCTATTCACGTTAGCCGCAAATCTCGTTCCCCTCATGTCGACTATGCTACCAAGAGTTCTACTCCGCCTGTTCTTCGGGTGGCCGCGTGGCAACAGCATGCTTTACATTCCCATCCTCTTGCACTTTCTCCATGTCGCGTGATGCTCCATAGGTAGGAACACCAAGTCCTGTTTGGTCCTTGAAGCACGGCGGCTTCGCCCAGTCGGAAAGTCGCTGATAGTTGGCCATAAATCTGTTAAACTGGTCCCGAAGGTCCTGGGTCCCGACCCTGACGTAGGAGAGCCTCTTACCGTATTCGACGAGCACCCCCCGGAGGTCCACTTAGTAGTGGGTCATGCTCCAGTTCAAGCCACCGTTCCAGAGATTGAAGAGAAAATAGTCAAGCGGTAGACCTTAAGACGGTCAGGAGCTTGGCCGGCCCTCCGTCGGCTTGACTCCGACTATCATGCTCTCGTAACTAATCCCTCTCCCACGAAATGATACAGAGGCGATTTCATCCTAAGGAATACGGCGACTCTGAGTGGACCTTGGTCTGCAGTAATTGGACGACTAGTTGCGATAAATTAGAAGACCGTGAGCGATGAAAAGGGCCTACTCTTCCTCCATATACTGTATCAACGGTAGATCCTCCATATCGTTTCATAGGGATGCATTTGTGTGACCGCGTGCAGACCCTGGCTTTCTGCATGTTGGCAAAGGAAACGTGACTTCCGGGGGTATTGTGCTGGCCAAGGTAAGGAGTCTTACAGTGTGACAGTGCAAGTGGGAGTTGGCGCTCCTATCGTGTCCCAGAGGGCTGTCCACTCGGCAGGGAAAGACTGGGTGTAGGAAGAAGGGTTGGGGGAACTTAGGGTGCTGGTTTCCGTCTGATGGTTTCATGGTCAGCCAGTGGTTCATACAGGCAGGAATTTTCGCCTAGGTAGCTTAGGCATGTGACATGTCCAGGTAGCGTCTCAAACCATCTCTCAGGACCATTATAGTTATTGCGCAGATTGGGCCGTGCGCCGCTGGGGCCGGAAGGGCCAGGAGGGAGGGGGGAGAAGAGAGTGAGGAAGGGGATGCCAACTGAGAGAATAAACCGGTAACGTAGACTGGTGAAAATTATGCAAGGGCACTGCGTATATCACTTAGTTCTGTCCGCTTCTACGTGATAACGCGCCTTGAATTACCTATGCCAGCACCCACTGACGTCTTGAACCACTCGCTAGACACTGGCCACCCATGTCACCGTTTCAAGGTCTGGCACGGAGGTGACCCTGGCTCGTCGGAATTAAGTGGCCAATAGCGGTCGTCTGCAGTCACACCCGTCGGCGATTATCAACCTAGCCTTGGACAGCCCCGCATCTCCCGCTGCCATCTTAACCCCCATACCGTCCGCAATAAGCTTAATTAATACGCAACTGCCGGTGTCTGCTGCCCTGTCCAGGTATCGTATACTTTAAGTATGTGCCGGCCGTTTCCGGCTATTGCGGAAACAAGGTCATCGCATCAACCAATCGATACCTTAGTACGCCCGACTTGAGCAGGCATTCGTCCCGCCGATCCAGAGTCTCGGAGGGGGCAGCCAATCGCTGTTCAATGCCTCCCAAGTTTGGTGCAACCACCTCGGCCGAAATGAGGAGATGATTAGATCGCTAGATCCACGGGTAATAGACCCATATAAGTCGATTTGCGCCAGGCCAGTTCTTTGCGGCCTTCCTAATGAATATGAGAGGAGCTAAAGGTTCTTTTGTTCAGCACAGGGACGTTAAATGTGAGGCATGGGTGACGGAGTCTTGGGCGGATCCCACTTATAAGAACCGACCGGGAAGCGGAATGGGACCTCGCGTTCCTTCTCGACCCACTTCTTCCATACCCACCGCTTCCAGTTCCCTGCTGTCGGAACACGCCTACCAAGATGAAGTCCCTTACCGCAGCCCTCGCTCTGGCCGCGCTCGCCAACGCGGGCCTCCGCTTTCCCTGCTCGACCCTCACTTTCCAGCGCCTTGACCCCGCCGGTGAGCCGGGCAACCTCCCCTCCTCGCACGTGCACCACATCGTGGGTGGCAACGCCTTCAACGCCTCCATGGAGGGTGACGTCGGCGAGCGCGCCACATGCACCACCTGCCAGATGGCTGAAGATTTCTCCAACTACTGGACTGCCACTCTGTACTTCAAGGACCCTAACAATGGGAGTTACCACCGCGTGCCGCCCGCCCCGGTGCAGCCGCTTCTGGGCGGGTCTCAGGGAGCGCAGGGGGGCCTTACGGTTTATTATACGCAATTTGATCTCTCAAGGGATAACCTTGCGCAGCAGCCCATTACGGCGTTCCCACCGGTAAGTTTAGTACCCGATATGGCGCGGATTGATGTACCTAATTGATATAGGGCTTCCGCATGGTTGTTGGGGACCCCGGCGCAACGTCTCAGGAACACGCCGGTCTTAGCTACCAGTGTATGTCTGGTTTCAGTAGGGGCGCCATCACAGCCGCCATGCCTGAACAGCCGTGTTCCAGCGGCATCTTCACGACTCATCACTTCCCAAAGTCAGTCACCCAGTTGCCCGCCCCACACATTATGGCAATATACTAACGCCACCCAGCTGCTGGGACGGCAAGAATCTCGACAGCGTCGACCACAAGTCCCACATGTTCAACACTGTCAACTCGGAGGGCTTCGTCAACGCACCCCCCTGCCCGTCCTCCCATCCCGTCCGCGTCCCGCAGGTGACCTTCGAAACCGTCTGGGACACCAGCAAGTTCAACGACATGTGGCCCGCCGGCGCCCCAAACCCGTTCGTTTGGAGCTTTGAGGGAACGGGTTACGGGACACACGCCGACTACATGTTCGGGTGGAAAGGGGACTCACTGCAGCGGGCTATGGATACGCCTGAGTGTTTCTACGATGGCTGCGGGTCCATCGAGAAGCAGGATATGTCTATCGCTAACCAGTGTACGGTTGAGAACATGGTTGGCGAGGAAACAGACGGATGTAAGTTAAGGATACTTTGTTACTCGCCAGATAGGATGTTAACATGTAGTAGGGCTCACGGAGATGCCGGGCTGGGGGATGGAAATGGCCTAAGCTTTGCTGAACTTGTGCGTGGTGAATATCGGTGCGGTTCTTCTTCGACTTTGAAGCACTTAAGATACGAAGTATTCGGCCATTTAGCGGCCGACATGTTTCAACGAGAACATTGCCTATTAGGAAAAGGATGAATGTTGGGACTTCCAAGGCAGGCCACCCAAGGAGGTATTTGTATATTTCGACGTAACAAAGCGCACTTGTACTTCTTTTGGCCATTGGCATCCTTGAAACATATCCCACCTCTTGTACAAGATGGCCACGACTGTGTATATCAGTACTCAAGTGCCGCCATCATCCAAACCACCCATTTACCCTTTCTCTCTTCGCCTCCCGAACAGCGCCGTCGATTTCAAGAACGCTCGTAGGGACTACTTCGCGGATTCATCCCCACAGTTCCTCCGGAATACGCGCTCATCAGCTTTGTTCTCCTCGAGAGGAAGAAAACTACTCCACAACTAGGAGGTACCTAGGAACTACCTCTCGGTTGGCCGACGGAGTGCCGCACGCCATCAACCATAGGGATTGTACCAGCGGGCAAATATGACTACTCCTGGCGGGTTATCTGAGCCGTGGGAGGGTCCACGGAGCGTGGTGGGCTAAAAATAATTATCTGATCTTACAGACCAACCCCACACGGTAACGTGGACGGACCACGCTGAATTCGTTATCAGATCCAACCAGTCCACTACCGTCATAGTCAAGCTGCCAAGGAGTCTGTATGGCTGGTCTGCCACATAGCAATGTGACCACATGATTTTGTCTCGTGGATCCTTGGGCTCGACATCCTCTAGCAGGCGGCATACGCTCTCTACGCTCTGAGCATGCGAGACAATCGGGATTGCCCTAGAACGCCAGGCTGTTTCTGAGATTGTCTTGTGTGCCTCTATTAATTGTTGCACCGGAAACCCAGTTCTCCTTGTACTGATTCTTATGGTTTCTACTGATTGTATCTCCTTTAAGCTCTAGGAGCTGATCTCACCATATTTATTAACTGTATAGTAGCTGCGTCCTCTAATCTGTTGATCTAATAGCGATAGAATGATGTGCCCCTGCGCTCCGCCGCTGATGATTCCCTATCTCAACACATATCCGCCGCTAGTCTGCCATGTGCGGTGCATTTTGTTTGGTTCTCATTGGGTCATGGCACTAAGGTCATCACAAAGTTCTCCCCTAATTAATGCCTCTGCGTTTATGTTGCCAAGAACGCCACTTGTTTCGAAATGCATTACTGGCCCAATATGGAAATGGCTATTTCCAGGGAGTGTTCCTCTCGAGGTTTTATCAATCTTTTTAAGCGCCATATGCCGCATACCGGGTCATCATTCTTCCCGCTTCGCACCCCTGCATATGTCCTTCGGCCCAAATCACCAATAGGGGGCTCGCACCCATCTCGCAACCCCTGCCTCAGCTGGTAGGACGATTAAGCTTTCAGCAAGGCTGCCGATCCTCGCGCCGAAAATGGACTCCTGTGCTTTGGTGGCATGCAGCTGGACATTCCATTGAGTTCGGTGAGTCGCTTCCGGGTCGTGTCGTGCCCTAGCGTCCTCTAGCCGCAATATGACAGGACAGGGGTCGCCATGGGATCGTGGGCGAAGAAATAGTCTAAATCTCGTATGAGACGCCACCGATCCTCGTTGCTTGCGGCACACCCGTTCGTTCATTTTTAAGGACTCGTCAGACAAAATGGATTTCGTTTCTCAACTAGACGGGTCTCTTCGGGGACTAACAACGTCCCAGGTTGCAGCCCTCATCGCCTTCGGGACTTTCGCGTCGCAGCTTCTCCTATCGTTCATCTGGCCTCTAATCTTGGTCGGATATATTTCAGAGAGCGAATCGGCAGTGACATGGTATTCAGCATGGATCCTCCGCCGTTGAGCAGGGTCGGCTGACTGATAGTTTGATGTAGGTCGATCGCGAGTCGCGTCATTCACAGCTCCTTCTGGCCCGCTGTCTTACAGACAGATGCCACGGCAACGATTGGTGTGCGGAGGAGGGTCTCAGTTGTGTCATACGGCGTCGTCTTGGGAAGTGTCTTGGTCGGCATCGCCGGTATCGTCACACCACTGGGCCTGTACGACGGCATTTTCCCATCAGATGAGGCGACGCCTATCCCGTTCAAGTATGTCCCTGACACGACTGCTCTTGGACTTGCCACCGCTCCGCGTCACGACACTTTGGGCTTCAGTCGCACATGCTTCAACAACACCGCCACGCGTATCAGCCTGATAGGTGCATGTCCTCACTCAGACGTGGAAACGATCGTGACGGAGCTGGAGGACGGAAATATAACCCGGATTGAGTCCCCGACTGGGTACGACACTCGGATCCCGAGCAATGTGTATCAGTTCTTTCAGAGCGGCGTGCCACGCCTTGGCCGAACTGTCTCCTCTCTCTTCGACATCGAGTACCGAAACTACCGTCTCCAAAGAGACTCTATTGATAGATTCGTTCAGAACGGCTCCGAATACCTGATAGGCGACTACCGGCAGATCACCAATATGGCCCTTAATGACAAGCTGGAGGTCGTTGAGGGGCTTGTCGTCGATACAAAGAACGGGGGAGTTGGCTTCCGCAACCACACAGCTCCAACCGAACAGCTCCAGTTCGGCGCCCAGTGGTCGGAAGACCTACTATTCATCGAGCCCGTTACCGAGTGTGCAACCTTGAACATCACCCTGGAGTACAATATCCCCGCCCTCGGCATTCCAGGCCTTGCAAAAAACAGAGTCGGCAATCTGTCACTTGTAGACCGTGGCGGCTTTGTTGACTTCGACCCCTCCATTCCACAATACGGTAGAGAGAGTGACCAAGAGGACCCGAAGCTAGCCTTGAGGGCATATATAGGGGCGAGGGCAAGCAACTTGTACCTGATGTACCTCTTCAACATCTCGAAGCCGGATGCCATCCGTGACGACCGAGTCGTCCTCCCGTACCTGAATTCCGAACATGGCAAAACTATCCCCCTCCCGGCCATGAATGGGACAGGGGAAAGTGATTATAACGTCGAGAGCATTACGATTGGCCACTCAACTTCCGCCTGGGATTTTCTGGGGTTGTCATTAGCCACGTTTTCTAACAGCTCAGACCTCAATACCGATAACTCAACAATTCATGAGCCCGTAAACCCCTGGAACCTTTCCAATGACAATTTCACGAGCATAGGTACGTTCATGACACGATGAAAAGAGACCATCTCATTCCCGCACCGCGTTATTGGGTTGGCTCGGTAGAGCTGACGACTGCGAGGAAGAATACGAGTGCAAAGGAGCGATGGGCGGTAACCTTGCAAATATAAACTCCGTAAGCGGCATCTGTGGCCTCGCCAAAGGCATGCCGCAGAGATCTGACGGTTCCGATTCTGTTCGCCTCGAGCAGGGGAGCGAGTGGTCCCTGCCTCTGTACTACTGCGCGTCCGCTTCACGGGCTCTGATCAAGACCGTGTCATTCTCAGTCGATAACACCTCGAGCCTTGCTGGCATTCAAGTGACCGGCATCGCCGAGAAGAAGTACGGGGACGCCTCCGAGTACCCGATCTGGGCAGTTGAAGATACTGGGAGGAATCTCTCGACAGTCAGGCCTCTCTGGGGGCTGGCCGAGAGCGAGGAGTCGCCCCTTGAAGACATTTCCTTCAAGCGACACCCGCATCTCTGGCTCACCGGCTTTGAGGTCTTTGCGGAGGACGAGGGCAAGGGCGATGAGAATCAGAACCTGGCTGGCCTGCAGTTTTACTCAATGGCCCTTGGTGTCGCCTATTCAGTCGGAAAGTTCGGAGATGTCACGTACTCCGGAGGAGGCTCGCTTGCGATGTATAACCGCTGGAAGGCGCTGACCGAATCATCCGAGGGTACAGCCAAGGTTGTCAACCTGATCTGGACCGACGTCTCGGCCAACGCCGTCGTCGGAACCCGCGGCCAGATGCCACAAACAGAGCCTCCGGGGCTCGGACCCGCGTACAAGGGAGGCGGTGGGGATGAGAAGGCGAAACGGGCCGAGCCCGCCGGTCCGGGCGAGGAAGAGGTGCTCGTTGATGTGCGAGTCTTCGACCGCAAGGTTAGGTACAGGATCCCCTACGCGATCCCCGCCTTCTTCACGCTCGCTCTCATCCTCGGCACCCTCGGCGTCACCTTCGCTGCCCTTGTCACTCGCCACACCACGCCGGGACGGGTCCGCTGGTTCCTGAACCGGCTCTCGTCTGGGCGGGTTATGACTGCCACGCTGGTCGGGCTGGGCGGTGACGCGTCTGAGTTGACGGACAATGAGTGGGTGAAGGGGCCTGGTCGGGTGACGGTGGATATCTCGAATGCCAGGCCCAGGGTTGAGGGAGAGCTGGAGGAGTCAAGCGAGGGCGAATTTAGTGCGAAGACGCGAGTTGCTCCGGGAACGGGAATGAGCCCTTCTAGCAGTATGTTGGAAGGACGTAATGACAGGGCTACGTAGATGTTGCGGACATCCAGCTACACCAACTGTCATGTCACGTACAATGTTCGCGCCTTATTTCTTTTATAATAGTGTTGCATCTCCTACAGCCTCTATTCCCAGATAGTCCGAAAACACATCACACATTTATCTCTTACCGTTGTGGATGATCTCGGTGGGATTCGACGCGCGATACTGTCCACGTATCCACGTATCCCCCAACCCGTTGTAATAATACAGTATATTTTATTCCTATCGGCCCCGCACTGGCTTGCTTGGGACATGGCATTCATGGCAATGATCGGGCTGACCGCTTCTCGCGCAACATCATACGAGTCATGGACTGCAGCTCATAGCTCCAGCCACACTTCTACAATATAACCAATAATGCGTCCATATGCACACGATTTGTAAATGCCTGGTCTCATAGGGTTGCTCATCCGATCCATTAGATGATATAGGTCCTGTGCTCCGGGTTGACGGGATCTAGTACCGGCGACCTTGACGTGCACGGCCAATCCGTCCTCGAATCCTTCCGTCCCGCACCCGAACGCGTCAGCGCGCTCTCGCTGGACTCGCAGACAGCGTAGCCAGTATCGATCGGGATGTATGTGTAGTACGTTGGGTGAAGGCTGAGAGCGAGAGAGCTCCGTCCGAATTGGGGGCAAATTTCCTCGTCTTCCCTCTTTTTCTTTATGCAGACAATACACCTCGGTATTTTGGGAGAGGGTAAGTGGGATCCGAGCTGGGCACTTGACTTGGTCCGTGACTCGGACATTTCCATACCGGTTTGTGACGAATAGTGGTGGGCTGCAAGACTGCGGGGATACTATCCCATCACCTCCGTCATCCAGACAGCTGGCTAGTGCCTTGACATAAGGACGAACTAGCTGCCAAGTTGTTCCATTAAGCCAATCCGAGAGGTTTCCCATGCATTTTGTGGTTACATGGCGGGGCGCTGTGGAACACGAGCCTTGCTCATCCATTCCAAGCAAGGTAACTTCCATGTCAATCCCACGGAAGCACGTCAGGCTCGAGGATTCAAGCCCCCCAATAGGGCGGGAAACAGTCACCAACTCACACAGGCGATAAGAACAAGCCTGAAGTATGCTTCTTTGTTCCTAATCGACAAATGCCACTTACAAGCATTCTTCCCCGAACTACCTTCCACTCCAGCATAATAGCCAAGCGGGCCACGAAGCAACTGATACGCCTTCCGGAGACTGGCATATGAGGCAACAGCGAGGAAGCGAGATGTTGACAAACGACCAAGAGTACACCCGAGCTTCCTCAGAGGATCACGACCGGCAGTCCATTAGGTCCCTCTCCAGAGCTTCCGAAAACAACGAAGCTTCGAGTCCGCCCCCTTCTCTCTCGTCTCCGATGCGACAAAGCGACGGAACCGGTCCGCTGACCTCTCCCTCAGTCCTCCGGAAATTGTCGGGGGAAGAGGTACCGTTTATCCAGCGCACAAGAGACGCGGCCACGGATCCTGCGTGGGAAACTCAGGCTGAGAATTTACCGCCGCCTCGTCACCAGGCGACTCACCGCCCCCGCTTATGGGTGTTTAAGCGCAAACCGTGGAAGCTCTTCACATCAGAGAAGCATGCTACCCTTGTGCCCGCAAAATCAAGGCCATTAGCAGATATCTGGGGGATATGGTGGCCCGAGGCAACAAGCGTAATACTTGGGCTCTCCGCGCTCATCCGTAAGACTACTACTAGATATCATCTGCCGTCAGCGGACCGTTCAAGCTAAACTATCTCTTCTCATCTTAACTATCTACAGTAATCGTAGCCGTCCTCGGCAAATTTGACGGGCGAAATCTACCAGATTGGCCATACAACATCACTCTCAACACATTCCTCGCCGTCGTATCTACCTTCGCTAAAGCCGCTTTTATGTTCCCAGTCTCCGTAGCCATCAGCCAGGCCCAATGGAACTGGTTTCTCAAGGACCGACCCCTCTATGACTTCCACCTCCTCGACCAGGCGAGCCGAAGTCCGTGGGGCTCCATGGTCCTGCTGTCGCGCGCCCGCTTCTTCCGCCACCCCGTCGCCCTGGGTGCCCTGTTGACCGTCATAGGAGTCCTGACCTCGCCTGTCACCCAGCTAGCCATCACCTACCCCGTGCGCGACGTGGTGGACCCAGCTGGGCAGGCCAGAGCTCCATCCATCCGGAGCATCAGGTCCCCGCGAGACGATCTTGGCACTGGCACGCGCCATGCTGTCCTCCTCGGACCCCTCCCGGACGGGACCAACTACACGCTACCCTCAGACCCCCCGAGTGGCGCGTCCTGCTCCACCGGCAACTGCACCTTCTCATCATATCAGTCGCTAGGGGTGTGCGTGAGGACTGCCAACATTACCTCCTACTTGACCGTCGAGGAGTTCGACGACAACGCCCAGCGCGGCGGCTTACCCCTAGTAGGTGATCCTACTGGCGTTTTTCTTATTCCCACCGCAAAGGTCTACACCGCCTCGCTCCCCGGCGGGTTCGACCTGTCTCACCAAGGGCCCCTGGCACTCCTCTCCGATATGTTGTCGGGCGCTGATTCGTTTGGATTTTCCGCCGATAACGAGGGGGACGCAGGCCCGCTGAGCGCGCGGATCGCATCCTTTGTAAATATATATACCGTCCCGCTAGTTGTCAACGAGACGTGGAGAGAGGAAGACGATACTCAAGACGATACTCCTGGAGGACTGAAAATGGTTCTCGAAGGCATCAAGTCCTTTAGATACGAGGCGATGGAGATCCTGCTATATCTCTGCGTGCAGACTTTTGAGACCAACATATCCAACGGCGTGGAGAAGAATCGACTGGTGGGAGAGCATGCCAGGCGCATCGATGATGCCGGGGCAACGACCGGGCTGCCGTTCCTCGACAATAACTGCACTTCCTTCGCTCACGACAAGACATCCTCGTGTGAGCGGAACCTTTCTCGGGCCGAAGAAGTTCTCCAACTTGAGACTCCGGAGAGCGATGATTCTCTGAAGGAAACGGAGCACAATACTTCGGCTGAGGAGGGCGAGGGCTTTAGCGCGAATTACTACGCTATGGAGGCGATAGCCACTAACATGAAACTAAGCTTGGCGAGCCATGCGAAGACTGTCTATGACCCAGAGCTATTTCCGATTCCGAGATACTTCTCCAACGAGGCACCATTCTCGTTAACCATGTTCAAGGATGTGGTGTACCGCATGGATAGTTCCACAATTTTTCTGAATAATACGGACCGTCAAATAAGGCTCACGAATCTATACCTCAACATGGGTACGGCCCTATCATCAATGTAAGTTCTTACAAAGAAGGAGTACCGTACAACTACCCACTCTCTAGCGAATGGCAAAGGTTCACTTTACTAACAAACGCGACTCGGGCTCAGGATGCGTGTCGGCGTCCCTCAGAAATATACGCATGACGGGTTTAATGTCACAGGCAAGGCCTGGCGTGAGGCATCATATGTCCGCGTCAAATGGGCATGGCTCGCCTTCCTGACTGCAGAGCTGGTCCTTGCCTCCGCCCTCATTACGATCACCGCCATCGGAATGAACAATTACGGGGAAACTATACACAATTCCCGCTCCGTGCCTCCGGACCTTAAAAACTCGTCGTTGGCAGTCCTATCGGCGCTCAGTCCGGAGTGCCGCTCACTGATGGGGAAGGGTATCCAGCCTATTCAGAAGCTTATGGCGAGGTCCAGGAAGTTACAGGTCAAGCTCGAGGGGGACGAGGTTGTCCCGGTAGAAGATTTAGAGCATGTAACACTGTCTCGAAGATCTACTGCTCGTAGCTAATTATGGGCGGAGAAGAAGATTACAAGTATAGATTTTTAACCGTATTCTAAACTGCGTTGTTTCACGTTTAAGCTTTTCTTGTTATGGTGGTTAAGGTGCTTCTCTGTATCATAAAATAGTGTTATCAGTTTCTAACGTCTCGTTCTTTACTTCCCCTAACTTCTCTTATCACTACAAGCCAGTTGGTATCCCGTAAGCCAGTTCGTCCCGCCAGTTGATCAAACTCGTGATCCATTATGAAGTGATGTCCCTGGTCTCTGCCCGTGGAAACTCGCTCAACGACACAAGGTAAAGTAAGTGTTGGGCTTTTATTCAAACCCGGCGATCCCCACTCGCATGGGGCGTCCGCCAGCCGTTGATGACCCCTTCCATCGCACTAATCCCTACTTTCCCCGTTGATCACCTGCTGATGCAATCTTCGGAGATCCCTGGAGAATTGCCCCAAGAGATCTGGGCCTTTTGCCACTTTTCCGATCATCCTGCTTACTTTCTTCCCGGCTGGCCTTTCGGCTCTCCCTCCTCACCTGCTCCTCCACGTGCCTGGTTTGGTTCGAGAACAACGCCAACCCCGAAAACCCGGGGTCGGCACCCGCGGTCCCCGCCACCTTGAGGAGCGGCCACACGGAGGTTACGATTGCAGCAGATGACGTCTTTACCTCACTGTGTTCCGCTGCCTTTTGGCCATTCTGAACTGAGCCCGGGGAAGGCGTCTTGGCAGTTCCGTTGCTCTTGGGCGCCTGTGCCTTGGCGGGCTGCCACAAGAGGGCATAGTCGTAGGAGGCCTTATCGCCTTCCATATCCACTTCATACCTCTCGTTGTACCTCTGGAAAACCTGCCACTCTTGGCTTGCCGTCCTGCAGAGGTCTTCCAGCTGGGTCCGAAACCCATCCTCATGTTCGGTCTTGAGTATGCAACCGACGGAACCGAGGATTTCCGCAACGGCGGCATTCACAGCCCTGGTAATTACGGATAACTTATATTCAGGCAGGCTGTCAAGAACGGCAAGGTGGCACGACCGGTAGAACGATTCCATGTCGGGGTTCGTGCGGGCGAGTTCAGACACGGCCGCCGTGAACCTGGTGTCCATGCCAACTGGCCGGAATATGTATCGGGTCAGGGCGGTGGAGATGATGGAATTGACTGCGATGATACGCATTTGTTTCGCTTCGGTCGTGTTGGTTGCTGGAGAAAGGAAGGCTTTGGGGTACTGGTGGCTAGTGGGTGGTTCAAAATCCTGGGCCCCCCGGAGGGCCTTCTCGTCTAGGTCTTCGGAGAAGAAGGTAGTGGCCAGCTGGGTTACATTAGTACACAGCTCGGACCATCTCTTTAACCTGGTGAATAGGCTTGGTGTTAGACATATCGGTAATTGTCAAAGACAAGCTATGTAGGAGACGTGGGCGTACACTTCGCTCTCCGACCCACGCACTAGATTCACCCTGTGCTGCTCCAGATACGTCACTTTGGCGGACTCTTCCCTCAGCCTCCGCCCGCGCTCGTTTGCTACCTTATTAATCTCGGCCCAATCCTCGCTGAGCCGCGTCCGGTCATTTTGCAGGTCGTTGGCCCTGTTTTCGAGCGCTCGCCTCTCGACCTCCGCAGCCTCGGACTGCTGGATGAGCTTGGCATTCGCTTCAGTTAAGCGATTGATGGTGGTGGAGCTCTCCTGATCTCGTGCTCTGAGAGTGAGAAGCTCGCTCGTGATCCTCTGTGCCGCGCTGGGGCTGGAAAGGGCGTGCAGGTTGGTCATAACCTGAAGGAAGGCTTGCATGTCGTCGTTTGTGGCCATGGTTTGGGAATTATCTTGGGTTCTATGCTCCAAATGAAGGAATAGGAAACGAAGTTGAGGCGTCAAGCGTGTGGAAACAGCAGGTGCAGGAGCTCTTGATTTATATTCCATTGGGCCCTCTCTCTCCGACACTTAGCACCCTGATATCTTTGGATGGCAACTCCCTCAGAAGCCTTGTACACCTCGCAGAGATGCGCATTGTATGTCGCACAAACGATGCAGGAGGCTGAGTGCAAGGATTTTCTCTCCAATCTTGGGGCGCCATTCTACACAATGCTACAGCCTTTCCATAGATATTGGATGCCTTCATGTGCCAAGGACAAATAACAGACATACGATTGCCCATCCAGGCTGTACCGACATGCATATCGAGTGGAAAATGACGTGTTTTGATCCGCTGCTACCACCCCGACAGATGCTTCTGTGCTCAGCTATGTCAAAACGAAAGGGAATATTGCACGAGTGAGAGCGTTCATCGTGTTCAGATGTGCTCAATGATAACTAGGACCGCTGGACTACCCATACGTGCATATGCAAGCTGCCTTATGCGCAAGTACATCAGCGGGGTTTTCTTGCACCATGCAGAGTGTAGGCATCCCCTTCTTGCCTCTCATTTGCCCTGTTATCGCCCTTTACGCGGGAGTTTGAGCGGGGCCGAGACGCGGGAGGCCAGCCGTCGATACCCGAAATTACTGGGAGACGGCCCCAGCAGCCTGATCCACAGCCCACATTGCCCCGATGGTGTGTCCAGGGCCTTCTCACGAAGTATTCTTCAATGTCCATTCTCTGTTTATCCCTTCTATAGGAGAATAGATCGTCTTCCAAGTCCATCAGTGAGGAGTAGGACGTTCCGAATTCTCACTAAGGAGTTCAGCGTAACTGGCGAACGCAAAGCCCCATAAATTCTCGCCCACGCGGAAGGACGGAGACCCACTATCTCCAACGTCTTTCTTTCTGTGCAGTATAATATGCAGTCTTGCCACGTTACACACAGGGAACGAAGGCTGAAGAATAACGAGAAATCAACACATTCAGGTTCTTCGAGTCAATGGCGTAACCATCGTGGAACCGAGATCTACTCTCCGGTTCAAACGGACCAGGAGTCGAAATCAGGAATGTGGGCCCGGCGGAGCGGGGTCATATCTCCGTTCTCCGTCAGACCAGAACGGGTTTGAAATCAGACGCGGAACTCCGCATCGGGAAAATGTCAGCGAGGATACCAATCATCCCTCGCCACAACCGCCTGGAATCTGACGTGATCGCGGCCGCTGACCAACACACCCAAAGGAATGTGGAGAAAGCCTAGGCGTCAACCATAACATTCGGAGACTTACTTATGTACTGTCGACTCGATTATTCAGCGGTAGTCTTCTGTCTCTGCTTGAAACCGAATGGGTATCGGCATGTCGGAGACCGATGGCCCGAATATCTGCACCTTATCTTTTGTCAGCTAGTATTCGAGGGTGTGCAATCGCGTATTTGCGGCGCGAAAGGAACCTATCCGGAAAAGGAGGGTGCGAGGGGGTAGCCTCCTTACTGACGCGAAGGATTGTTTCCCTCCCGTGCATATTGGTGTGTCTGCGTCTGCGCACAGGGTGAACGTTATGACGCCCGGCTATATAACAGTTGCCCTGTCAAACAACCTTGGCGTCTTCTCTACCTCGCAATCAAGACCATATGTCCGTCATACTCAGCACTTCATCACCATTCACTATGGCCCCAGTTAACACTATCGTTTTCGGCGCAACCGGCCGCGTCGGCTCCGCTGCCGCTCATACCGCAAAGGAAAATGGCGCAAACGTTTTCCTCGCCGTCCGCGACCTCGCCAAGCCCTTGCCAGGCCTCACCCTCGAACAAGAGAAAGCGCAAGGCTTCACCCGCGTCCAGGCGGACCTCACGCAGCCGGACACACTCCGTGAGGCGGTCGCCGCCACAAAAGCCACCCGAGCTTTCATCTACGTCACCTTCGGCACGCAGGACCACATGAAGTCCAGCTTCGAGGCTCTCAAAGAGGCGGGCATCGAGTTCGTGGTCTTCCTTAGCACGGCTGGTCTGCGGGGCGACCCCAAGGATGCGAAGCCGGAAGACGTCATTTTCTTCCTTCATGGACTGGCGGAGATTAATCTCGACAAGACATTTGGGAAGGAGGGGTACGTGACGGTCCGGCCGGCGTTCTTTGCGAGCAATGCGCTGTGGTGGAAGGAAATGGTCGAAGCCCGCGATGTGAGGATCGCATACCCGCAGGCCACATACGATTATATAGCTCCCAAGGACATTGGACGTGTCGCTGGTGCTGCTCTCGCCAAGGGGGCCCCGATTCTCGCAGCCCTCACGGAGAAACACAACGCAATCACCCTATTTGGCCCTAGACTCATATCTCAGGGCGAGCAGGCCGCCATTATGGGTAGAGTCCTTGGGAAGGAAATCAGGGTAACCACGATTAGCGAGGATGATGCTATCAAGACCTTCGCGCGGACCATCCCCGAGGCCTTTGCGAGGGACCTAGTGTTCGGGTCCAAGGTGAGAGCTGGGCTGGCGGAAGACGATGGGTTCTATGCGGAGGATAGATTCTTGGAGGCGTCAGGGAATGTGCAGAAGTTTGGGGGGAGGCGGCCGACGGAGTTTGCGGAGTGGATGGAAGAGCACAAGGCCTTGTTCCAGTAATGCTTTGCCAGCAGAGGCAGTAGCTTGATAACCTTGGAATCTTCAATGAAATTATCGCTCAATAATCACATTTCCATTAGGACGTTTGAGATGCAGTGGATACCTTCCGATAAAGGAGCCATCACAAAAGCAAGCGGCCCCTCCCCCCAAGGTTGAAACTGCCCAGCTTCATTTTCTCCTGGCACTGGTCTCTGTCGTGCTTGTCAAATGGTGCATATTCTCGGCCTCCCTCCCCCAAAGTTGATATCTACGCCGTGGTAGTTTTCGGAAAGGTTCGGATAGCCCCAAATAATCCGGGTCAAAGAATAACCGACTGGGCGAGACTGATTGGTCGCCTTCTTGTGTCGTATGAACTTCTCGGTCTCCCCAGCCTGAGCCCCACGCGAGGCCAAACCGACCTTCAAGTCCGTATACTCCGGAATAACAGCTACATCAAATGCGGGTCCAACGACATGTCGGAGAGCAATCAAATAATAAGCCACATCTCCATCGGCGTCAAGTCCATCGCCGCCTCAAAACCCTTCTACACTGCAATCCTCGGGCCCCTCAACCTCCCCCTAGTCTACGAGTCTCTCACGGGCCACACCGTCCCCACTCTCGGCTACGGACCAGACCCAGGCTACGAGGTCGTCAATATCTTTGAGCACGCGGAAGCTGAGCCACCTAGGAGGGGGTGCCACGTGGCGTTCAACGCACCGAGCCGGGAGGCGGTGGAGGCATTCCACGCGGCTGGGCTGCGGAACGGCGGTGTCTGTAATGGGGCCCCGGGAGTGAGAGAGCAGTTTGGGCCAGGGTACTTTGCGGCGTTTCTTATTGACCTTGATGGATGGCGGTTGGAGGCTGTGTTTAAGGAGGTGATGTCTAGGTGGACCTGAGAGCATAGCGTTTTTTCAGGGTCCAGTTCTAAATCTGCGTTGCCAATAGTAGCGAACCTGTTGAAGTCTAGAACGGCTTGGCTAGGCTACCTTCTATACCACGGTGTAACTGACGCGCGACTGCCCTTTACTCCTCGAAATCTTCCTCACCTTCGTCTCTCCACACAAGTCCGTCGTATCAACATGCGTTCCTCCACACGGATAGACCTCTGCCCCGACGATATTCACCACTCTAAATTTCTCCCCTTCCGGAACAAGGCTTTCATCCGGGATCAGCCTCTCCAATCCCCGTTTCCGAAACTCCTCCGCATCCCACCACTCGATCTCGACAGGCATTTTCGCGGCGATGTACTCGTCTACCTTGGATTGGATGGGCTCCTTCCACTTTCCTTCAATGAGGCCTTGGAACTCGCAGGATGCAGAGTCGGGGAAATGGGATGCTTTCAGCTCGTCGAAGCCCTCCACTTCATTTTCGACGAGATGACGCACCGCGGCGCCGAGGACATGGCCGGCCGTGTGGAGTCGTGAGTGGAAAAGCCGCTTCTCGACGTCGATTGCCTGCTCCACAGATTCGCCCTCCTGGAAGATGGAGCCACCGGGCGTGAAGCGTCCCAGGTGAAGAACCTGACCGTCGCGCACAACGTCCTTGCGAACCGCCGACACGGCGAAGGACGTCCCCGAGACGCTGGTTATTGTCCCGGTATCCGACGGCTGGCCGCCGCCTTGAGGGTGGAAGATGGTCTGCTCTGTGACGACGACGTGGGCGTCATCATCGGCCTGCTTGAAGAGGAGGCGGCTGGCCTCCTCGAGGGTGGCGAAGGGGCGGACGGAGGTTATTATCGTCTGGAGGGTGTGCAGCTTTGCATTGTGCTGGTAGGCGAGGTAGGTTCGCGCTGCGGAAGCCATTGTGACCGTTGCAGTGGAGAGCGAGGCTAGTCAACGGAAGTGTCGATTGGAGTTGATGAAAAAATCATTAATAATATTTTTCAGCCTTAAGAGCCCCGCCTCCGCATCGAACGCAGGTCAAGCCTTGCGGCACGACTGGGGGAAGGAGGGAAAGCCTACGCGATTGATATTGACAAGCACATATGGATCTATTAGTTGGGCGCCCAGTAATACCTGGCATAAGCAGGAAAAACCCTTGCTCCGTCAAATTCAGACTTTTGTCTAGTAGTAGCTTGATTACATGGTTTGCCGCCCAGGGCTGGGATGTATTGGCATTCACAAGTGTAGGCGTTCAGTCGGAGAGCCTATCAAAAGGGAAAGGGAAAGTGAGGGTGAGAAGATGTGGAGGAATTCCACCACAAAGCACCTTTCGCAGAGGGAAGCCAGGTAAGTAAGTGGTGAGAACCACAGTGAATCAAATTTCCCATGTTTCTTCCATCCACACATGATAAATCAAGGAAGACGTCGACGCAAAGCAGGACGGACTCGCCGTCGCCGCCAAGGACTCTCTCTTGCCGATTGATCCGCATCTATACCAGATGGTCATGGCGGTGAGGGGTAACCGTACCATCTCCCCTCTCTGCTGGCGTAATTATCGTCGCAATCGAAGGTGAGGGGGAAGTGGGGTGTCCTTGCCGGCGGGAGGCCTCTCGCGCGGGGCATCGCATCACGTGCACTAGGAACGTACTTACCCTGCGGTGTGTAAAAAAACCTCGACATCCCGCCTTCAGGGTTTTTACTCAGACCAGAGAAAAGTCTATCTGCACTTCGATATATTGGTTTTTGTTGACTATCTCTTTTGCTTTGATTTCTGTTTTTATTGTCTTGCCTGAAGTTGGCTCTGCTTTTAACGCGCTCCAACCTATTTCATGCTTCCGCTGCCTGAGTTGACGCATCAAGACTCATCATCGCCTGGTCTCATAGTGTTGTCGACTCTCGTCTTCTTTTATCCATTTATCCCTCGTCTTCCTATTTCCTCCTCCATCATCTCTTTCACTCCAGCTTTGACACAACTTGTGTCAACAGCACCCTATGCCGTGTCCAAGAGAAGCATGCCAGGAGTATGGCTTGTCTAGCCCGGCGCGCCTCTCCTACCTCACATCCCTTACGGCGACGGCGCGTCGCTGATGCCGCTGGTGTAACCATCCTCCTCATCCCCCTTCTTGGGCGCCTGCCCAATCTTCCTAAAGTACACCCTTTTGGCCCACTTCCACGACTCCGCCGCCACCAGGAACACCATGTTCGCTACAATCACCACCACCCACTCCCACGTGATGCCCTTGTGCATGAACACCACCGTATCGATGACGGGGATATACAGCGTTGCGACGGTCAGCACGAAGCCCACGACGACAGACCAGAACAGGAACTGGTTTCTCCAGAAGATGTACGCCCACGCCTTGGGGTCGCGGAAGAGCCCGTCGAACATGGAGCGCCGCCCGTCCACGAGCTCCCACGCAAAGATAAGGAAGATCCACATCATGGCCGTGTATGCCGTCGCACGCGCCCGGAACACCCCGCGGCAGGCGGGGGAGTACTCGAGGTTGCAGTCGTGCCCGAAGTCGCCATCGTAGAAGCCGAAGAGGACGACCACGAACGATGCCAGAATGCAGACCGCCATCACGAGGCCGTACCACGCGAGGTCGCAAATGAACTCCGGTGTGAAAACCCCCCATTTGAGCTGTAAGTGTCAGGTCAGTATTTTGTTATTTCATTATTCGAAGCGAAGGGCTAGGGAGGCGGGGAGTCAACTCACATTGTGGGGAGGTCGCCTGAGAATGTCCGGCGTGGCAAGCTCGAAGCCGAGACCCGTCTCTGCAAAGGCGCCAGCAACGAGCAACATGAACAGAATCTCCACGGGGGTTATCTGGAAGATCGAGATGTCGTCCTGGTCCTTGAACGCGAGACCGATGAGCAGCGCGATCACGAAACCGACATTGGCGCCCAGGACGTGCAGGATGAACTTCTGGATGTTGTCAAAGATGCGGCGGCCCTCGTCGATGGCGTTTAGGATGGACGCAAAGTTGTCGTCGGTCAAGATGATGTCTGATGAGTTCTTGGCCACGTCCGACCCGTTCATGCCCATCGCGATGCCCACGTCCGCATACTTGAGACTGGGGCTGTCGTTGACGCCGTCGCCCGTCATTGCGACGTACTTGCCGCGCCTGTGCAGCGCCTCGATCATGCGCACCTTAGTCGTGGGGGAGCAACGCGCCACCACGAGTGGGAGCTGGGTCATCTGGTCAATTTGGTCGTCGGCTAGGGCGTCGAAGTCCTGCGCTGTCATGACCATCGTCTTGGCCACTTCCGCGGCTACAAGGTTCATGCGGGACTCGGGAGGCAGGATGGCGACCTCGCCCGCGATGGCGCGCGCTGTGTCGGGGTGGTCGCCCGTCAGCATGTGCACGCTGATGCCCGCGCGGTGACACGCGCGGACACTAGTTAGCGACTCCGGGCGGGGCGGGTCGTAGATTCCCACCAGTCCGCGGAGGACAAGGTCCTTCTCGTACTCCATGCGGTCGAGCCCCTCCTTCACCTGCTCCTCGCTCACGCGCTCGATGCCGGACTTGCTGGCAAGCGCCAGCACGCGGAGGCCGAGGCGGGCGAGCGCCTCCATGTTAGCGTGAATCTCGGCCATAATCTTCTCCGTCAAGGGCTCCGGTTCCGCGCGGCCCATCGAGATGGTGGTGCACCGCCCAAGGACCCTCTCCGTCGCACCCTTGGTGAAGATGTGCACCTCCCTATCGGGGGAGCTCGTGTCCTCGACCAGAACACTCATGCGCTTGACCTCGGAGTCGAAGGGCATCTCCGCGAGCTGCTTCCACCTGGCATCAGGATTCGTCTCGGTGGACAGCGTGTGCCTGTTCCACCCGAAACGGGTGACAAACACCTGCAGGGCGATTTCTGTGGGGTCACCGTGCGCTTGCCATGCGCCGGGTTTCTCGTCTGTGCCGACCTCGCGCTGGACGGTGGCGAGGTTGGCGAGCGAGGCGATGTTGAGATAGTTCTGCACGGCGGGGTGGTTGATGGGCTCCTCAGCGGCGTTGACGGGGTGGATCTTGGGCTCGAGGGAGGCTGAGCGCATGTCCGAGGGCTGGGAGGGAGTGAATTTCACCTCTCCCTTTGTGGGGTTGTACGGCTCGGGTGCGTTGTCGACGGAGTAGGTGCCGAGACCGGGGAGCCACGCCATGCGAACGACCATGCGGCCCTGGGTGAGGGTACCGGTCTTGTCAGAGCAGATGTCTGGAAGAGTATCAAGTTAGTGCTTGCGCTTTGTGAACCCCAACTCTCCAAGGGCTTGGCTGAGGGTTGGTATATACTCACTCGTCACGCCGCCAAGAGCCTCCAGGCTGGACAGCTGGCGGACCACCACGTTCCTCTCAACCATGGCCTTCGTTCCAGCCGCCATTGTGATAGTAAGCACCAGAATCAGCGACACGGGCAAGGTCCCCACGCCAGTGGCGACTGCATAGATGATTACGTCGTTCCGCGTGTTAAACTCATTTGCCCCAAGCACGATGATCGCACAGATGATTGCAAAGCCGAAGATGTACAGAAACAGCCGCGAGAGCTTCCTCTGCAGCGGCGTCCCAACAGTAAGTCCCAGGAAGCTCCCGATGTACTTCCATAGGAATTCACCCGCGAAGATGAAGTACGAAGAAGCCGGAACCTTCCCCTCGTCATTCCTCCGCAACGCCACGCTCGTGCCCCCCGAGCCAGCGCGCAGCGCCGCGGCGATGAGCCCGATCTCAGTGTACATGCCTGTCGCAAAGACCACACCCCTGGCGCGCCCCTTTGTCACTACGCTCGAGCTGAATGCCGTGTTGATCCTGTCGCCGGGGCCTATCTCGTCGTCGAAGGTGAGACTCGGGTCCTTACGGATGGGCAGCGACTCGCCGGTCAGGAGGGCCTCGTCGGTCTCAAAGTTCATTGCCTCGAAGAGGCGGATATCGGCAGGGACGGAGTCGCCCATCTTTAGCTCTACGATGTCCCCGGGGACGACGCCCACAGCGTCCACGTCGGAGGCCTTACCGTCGCGGATAACGCGGGCGGAGGGCGAGGTGAGGGCGCCGAGGGCGTCGATGGTACGGGCGGCCTGGAAATCCTGGATGAAGCCGATGACGATGTTGAGGGTTATGATGCCGGCAATAACGCCTCCTTCGATCCATGCCTCAATTCCGAAACTGGCGGCGAGAGCGAGAACAAGCACCTAGGCGGTGTCAACCTTAGCTGGCGGGGTGGTGTGGATGCTTGGCAACACGGGCACTCTTGGTATCTTAGGAAAGATGACTCACCAGTGTCATGGCGTTCACGACCTGTCGCACCAGGATCTTCAGCGGCTGCGCATTCTTCTCCTTCAGTAGCTCGTTCGCCCCGAACTCGTCCCTGCGCTTCACCGCGTCGTCGGTCCTCAGGCCACTCTGGAGGTTCACGTCCAGGTGGCGCGCGACCTCCTCGGCTGGGAGGGCGTGCGGCGGCCGCGGCAGCGGCTTGTTCGACTGCCCCGATACGTGTTGCTCCATGGCTCTCCGGTTATGGGGGCTTCAAAGCTCAGGCAAGGGGTGTGGTGATAGGCGGCAACACGAGCCTCAAGCCAATATCGAATTGACGCTTATGACGGGCGAATCGAAACTGTCTCGCGTCCGGTGAGGGCCTCAATATGATGGAAGGATACATGAAAGGGCGGACCGCACACCGGAAACGGAGAGTTGGAGGGGGGGCGTGGAATGGAAAAACGCCTTCACTAGGGGAAGAGGCAAGGAGGAGGAGAAAAAGAAAAAAGGATACTCCGAGCCAAGACCTTTTCCAAGACCGTCGAAACGAAGGGGACAAATTCTATTTATCTAGCCCGGACCTTCGAGCACCCATTCCATTCGTCCCGCCCACGGAGATGCTGGCCTCTCCTCCACCCTCCGAGCCGACCCACAGACGGAGAGCCGCCCATCCCGCGGAGAGGGGTGACAATTCACGAATCGGTCACCGAAGGGGGGGTAGTGTCTTCCGAAAGAAAAAGCTCTCTCCACATCTATCTCGAAAGGAATTTGCATTTTGAGGCCCCCTCCTCCGTTGACCATGTCTCCATCACGCAATGGGGCCCGACGCGGGGCTCCGGGACCGCCCCACCTGTGCGAAGACCGGGGGTGTGTGGAAGAGTGGTGAAGCTCAGCAAGTCGGCGCTAGGCCGGATGAGGAAAGTACATACGAGCTGGTGACAGGGCTGCCCAGGGAGAAATCGACTGCTCCCAGAGAATGTCATTGCAAATTGGGTTTTGTTGAATGTCATTGGAGGGGATGGATAAGAGGTGAGCGAGAGCGGCAAGGGGGGTTCTAGAAAGGCGGGGAAGTCATTCGAAGGGCTTGGCTCGCCCGGCCTCAGCTTGGCCCTGCGAGTGTCGTGATATCGTGTGGAGGGGGCAGCCGAATTGGCTTCCATCCAACTTTTCTTGCCCCATTTCCGATTCCTTTCGTCTGTCCGCCTTGGAAAAGAGCGGGTCTACGGGACTAGAAAAAGACTAGAAAACTGCTACGGAAGATTAAAAAAATTTGGCGTTTTGGACACTTTGATTCGTCTGATTTTCCGGAGGGACTCGGACTTGTGATGCCCCAAGCTGGAGGTGTCGCGTGATGTCTAGCCGAATGTGAACACACGAAAAGAGCGTTTCCTACCTTCTCTGTCAATGCATTCATGGGGGAAATTGTTTGGAACGGGGGGGGCTTCTTGGCAAGAGCTTCAGAATTTTGAGGCCGTTGGGAAGGATATGCGGGCGAGCGTAATACATGCGAGATTCCGGGAGAACAAGGCACACGTCGGCGGCCATGAGCTGGCAACAGCAAAGCGAGGGGGGTGGGCAAGGTACCCCGCTCCCGACATTCGGCGCGAGATACTTGGCCCCGACATTTGGAAAGATTTGTGAAGCAAAGGTGGGGGCCCACTTATACCAGCCGTGCGTTCCCTTCCCTTCTTTTTCCCTTGCGGCTTCGTTCCCCGCTAGATAACCTTAGTACCCACACAACCAAGATCTCGCTAAGATCTCGCTCGGTCATCTGAACCCCTCCCATGCGGGGCGGGGTGGGGAGGAGAGGGGTGTTGGTTTCTTCGGGCACATTTCAACGTCTGGACTCCGGCGGGTTTCGAGTGGAAGAGGCGGAAGGAAAGGAAAGGATTTCCTTGGTACCCCCACTTGTTTCGAAGGAAAAGGGCGGATGCAGGCCAAGAGATGTACCCCGCCTGTCGTGTTTTGTACGAGTTGAAATTTTGAGGCCGCATGATGCAGGAGCCCCCTCCGCACCGGTCGCCGCCAGCCCCGTCTCCGTTTATCTCCGTCCCGCTAAATGATGTGTCCGCGACTCATGACTTGCTTGTCTTGCTCCCAGCCTTACCGGAGGCAAGTCATTCCGTGTTTATCCTCGTTAAGACGCAGCCCAAGCGTTAACTTGGTCAGGAACCTTACGGGGGAGGACTTGGCCCTTGATGGATTCTTGACCACTTCGGCCGAAGGCTCCGCGGATCTGGAAGCGCCAAGCGAGACAGAACCCCACCATGACGTCCAGCCAAGCTCGTCAGAGGATCATTCAATTGATAATAGATGATACCCTGTCGGTGTGGAAATCTTCAAGCCACGATTACCCCCACCATCTCTTTCACCCTCTTCCTTCATTGGTCCCCCGCCGGCCCCATTTGTCCCACTTTCCCACTTCCGGCTTTCCAAGAGCAATTCACCGTTTTTCAGTTTCCTCGCCGGAAACGCTCTGACTCGCGGCCGGATTCCACTGCAGATCTTGAACGGAGTTAGTTCCGTGACGCGGAGGCCGCGGTCCTTCTTCAGATGCTTTGTCAAACCCCAACGCCCTGTGTGAAAGTGGGGGCACGCCGTGGTCAGCCGCTGCCCCCGGCCCCTTCGCGCCTACACCTTTCGTATTCGGAAGGTGAGGCGCACTTTTTCTTTCCACCCTGGTCCAACAGACGCAGGTTCCCGGTGTCGCGTGGCCACTCGGAAGAGGTAATCTGACAAACCCCCGAAACGGGCGGCCCGCTCGTTTATTTCGTGACCCCCCTTCTATCCGCTAGTACCGAGTTAGGCTTCGGGCAGCGCTTATCAGGAGGGATGGGGTGGGTTTTGTCACAAAGTATCTTTTCACTTCGGTCTGCCAAGCCCTTTACGGGGCAACGGATGAAGCGGTGAGGGGCGGCCAAGGCGTAGTTAGCGTTTTCGGTGTTGGATCGTGGTGTGGGGGTCAAAGAGGGGGCCTTGCTATCGGTATTTGGGAAGTGGTGAGAATAAGAATTGAGGCCGGGTATAAAATGCCTCTGTTCCATCGGATCGGTTGCCAATGCCAATGGTCTAATATTCCGTGCTCACCCCCGTTCCCCCGACCCCTCTGCCGCCTTCCTCTGCCGGCATAGCCAAGGTCGCGTAATCTCTTGGTGGCGGCCTACCGATAAAGCAGCCTACAAGCATAGGCCCAACAACACCTTGGAACGAACCTGGGGATTCCCCAGTTCCAATGACCTGCGATAGCAGGGCGCACTGCAGTGCGGTGGGTGGGGGCCAGCAGGCACGAGGGCTCATTTCGGCCGGGTCATGCGCGAGGAGGCATGCTCCGGGTGGCGTCCCTCATAGACCTCAATGCAATCCGAAAGGCCCTGCAGTCCGCGTCTGATCAATTTTACTGGCTGCTTTATTACTAGGGCCTGAGATTCCCCACCCTGGACTTCCAGCTACCGATGCGAATGGGCGCATATGATCTCCCAGGTAGAAGCGGCTAATAGAACTGTTGAGGTTCAGCCGCACCGCATCGCACGGTGTAGACTACCGGTCTAGGAACACGCATGGGCCCGAAGCACCGGAGATCACGTTTAGCGTGGGGTCCCGGGGCCACTAGCGCTCCGTGAGATGCACGGCTTATCAATTGGTCCTGCGAGGCGGTGACGCTGTCTACCTGAGGACGAAGATAGTATTTACATCCGGGAGCTCCAGCTTCAGCACCTCTGGGTTGAACAGAGGAGATCTAGATGCTCCACCCGGGGTAATGCACTTGATAACGAATATGCGTAGTCTTTTGCCAATATCCTCCTGTCCAAGGCCTTCACGTCAGCGAGTTTAGCCTGTTGGCCGCAGCTATTTTTGACAAATTCAACTATATAGCGTGACTGGGTATTATATAGGCTCGAACCGATAGGATCATCTTGTAGCGCAAAAGGTCTGCTACCGTTCAGAACAGAACTGAGCGAGTGATGAACGCTTCTGACTAAGGACACGTTCTCGGAAACTATCCGCCCTTGATAGGGCTTGCTACGTCAACATGATGATATGCCAGCGGGAAATTAGTGGGGTAGGCAGACACTATGGAAGCCTAATGAGATACACTATTATATAAGATCTCCGCCCGCGGTGTATGATTGATCCTCATTCCCCCATGGTGTTACTCCGCTAGCTTAAAAGCCGTCACAATGAAAAGTAGTGGAAAGCTTATATGCTTGCTACTGAACGCATCGGTGATGTCAAGCCGGAGATTGTCATGATATATAGCAAGACAAAGAGCAACTCACCTCTTTTTCTAGGATTCATTTCCAGCTGTACGATATAATCTGTAGGGAAAAAAAACACCAGTTAATCCTTTGATAAAGGTCTCTATTCCACCATGAGCGAGGAAAGCCGCAACCAGCCCACCGACACGGGCGAGACCCGCCGCGATGACGGCAATATCCCCACTTACGACCCGGACGTGGTCATGGGCCGCGCCTACGGCACCGGCGGCCGCTCCCTTGATCCCACCGTCGCCGCCGCCTCAGGCAACGCCAACAGCGTCGACACCATGAGAGGCCAGCACGCCGAGCACCGCGACCAAGGGACCTACTATGACCCCGTCACAGGCGCGTACGGCGAGCACTTCGACTACCCGACGGCCACAGGCATGCACCACCACCGCGAGCGGACGAGCGCAACGGGGGTGTACAGGGAGAGAGATGTAGATATCAGGGATGATGGGTCGAAGCATGTTCATAGGGTTTATGACAACCCGAATACCGGGACGAGGGTTGTGAGGGATTATGAGGTGGAAGATTACGAGACTTGAGGGTTCTGTTCTAATGTAAAACTAGCTGTGCTATAACAACGGCGACGTCGGAGGCGGTAGCATTGAGGGACTGATATATCGAAACACCAAAGGCTTCTTGCAAGCCATCTACTTTGGGTATTCGGTGAGATGGAAGATCTAATCGCGCATGACGTAGCTAAACGGCGTGAAGTTGAAGGAGGCCTAGACACAACTTGGGCAGGCATACGTGTTTGTTTCCGAACCCTCCGACGTTAAGAACTGCTGTGTACTTCGGTTATGAGCCCAAGGATACCTCCTGCAAAACCTTGGAGGCAACGGAGGTGCAATAGCCGATCAAAGATAGCTACTCCTTAGTGGATGAGGATAAGCATGAGAGGGTGCGGCGGTGCCCGATACCTACTAGGGCTAGGGGCGGTGCGTGCGTAAAGGCGTAATGTATAGGTCAACTCATCCAAGACTATATTCAACCTAATGCCTCCAATTGTGTACTCTGAGAATAAGACTCCTCCAAGAAATAAGCCAAATATCTACATAGAGAATAGAATCCGCCCTCGTCCCACAAGAATCTACCGCCAAGCGCAGAAACAGTGTTTGCATCGCTTTTAGCAGGACTCCGAGCTCTTGATGGCAACGCTGATATCATCGGCAGTGACAGAGCCCTCGCCTCCACCCTCCTCTCCAACCGTCTGAATAAACGTCCGGCTCCTCACAATAAACTGCACCTCCTCCTCATCCCCTTCAACCTCTACCTTGGCGACAGCCTCGTCCGTCCTCTCATACTCCTCGCTTGCATCGAAGAAGCTCGGCGCGTTCTCCCCGACATCAAGCTCCCCACTCGTCAGGCGGTACGATGGCGCCACGACGGCCGTGGCCCCATTGGCGACGGTCGCCTTGCCACGGTAGGTGGTCTCAATGGTGGCGGAAGTACAGCCCTGCGGGAAGCGCAGCGTGACGAAGATTTGGCAGTGGACGTCGCGCTCGGAGTCCAAGGTGTCGGCACCGAGGACGGACTCGTAGGCGTCGAATGAAACGCTGGCGTCCGTGGTGCTGTTGGAGGGGGCCTTGCGGAGGGTGTCAGCGGGGCAGCCCGGCCCGACGAGGTTGGTGTTGGTTATTTGAACGCCAGAGTCCTGGCGGGGATTGAGGGAGGCGGTGGCCAGGGGGAGGAGGGCCAAGATGGCCGGGAAGAGGTTCATTGTGGCGGTTTGTGGGTGAGCGATGCCGGTGGGAGTTACGGGTGTTCGACGATGGAAGTGGCTTGGAAAGAGGCAAACACCTCGCTGAGCTCGTGTTACCAGACGGAGCAGGGCGGCGCGAGGATTTATACGAAGCTTTCGGGCTTGGTGTGGTACCGTAGTTTGGTACCCTTGCCCCCTATTCTAGCTCAGCTTGCCCTATCTGACATCCTGCCGTGTGTCATAGCCACGGCCCTTAGTAACCGCTGCCCGGAAATTTACGCCTTGGATTGGAAGAGTCCGAAACCAATGACGAGGCGTGCGCTCACTCAGACGGACGCGACAGGGGACGATTGCCGTCGTCCTCTAACTACCAAGGCTCAGGCCGCTGGCAGGCCCAATAGGGTTACTTCTCTTCCCGAGCAATCCGGACGGGACTGGTGCGTCGGGCGGGTGACCTGTCCGGGAGGCATTGTGCATAATTCGCGTCCCAGAGTGGCTTAGATCTCGCGTTGCTGAGAGAGACCAAACCAGTTCTATGGGCGCACGACGCAGGAAGGACGGGATCGATGGGGCGCTGCAAGGGGTCAGCGCCTGTGCACGCATCACTCTTAATCCCGTCATTGGTGGTCGCCCACAGACCATGGGTAGGGATGCTGACTGAGAGCCCGTTCGTGTGAGCGGGCTGGAACGGGGCTCGCGAATGAGCGCTCGAGGGTGCTGAGTGAGGTGGTGGGTGCTGACTGGTGCCGTGTCTTGGCGTTTGGTTGGAGGTGTCCCGTGGATGGGTCGGGTTGGTCAGCGAGAACCAGAGTCCAGTAGACGTCGGGACGGGAAGGGGAAAATGACCCGACGCTCTCAGCTTTCTATTGCGAGACGTGATACCAAGGTACGGTAGAGACCGAAATCAGTTTAATATTCTCTGACATAGAAAATTTCGACCTTTGAGACACATGTGGGTGAGCACCGTGTGCAGAGCAGTCAGGCCAAGTACCTCGCAACAAGGACAACGGTTCACACCATTTTTGGCTCAAAGAAGTACGTAGTAACTCCCTTCCATACACCATCAACATAGTGTCCCCCGGGCGCATGTAAGCACGGGGCGAAACCCACTTTCGCTGGGCTATGCATGCATCCTCGAGTAGCCCCACATCAAACCCTCCCCTTCCACCACATACGTTGCTTCAAGACCAACGCGCTGCTGAATCTTTCCGACGGATTCTGGTGATCGGCCCGCTATCTCCAGTCAGTTACACTGCAACGTGAGATTGGAGATGACTGTACCCTACTCAATCAAGTTAGTAGACCCTAGAAGAAAAAACAGCAGGTGAACCTACAACCATAGGGCCCCGTCCCCCTTAATCTAGGGTCCGTGAGAATTTCCAACCGTCATCATTCACGTAAATCCGACATTTCTACCATCGCCCGTATGGCATCTCTCACCAGCCTGCTATCGTGGCAGTGCATCGCCACTACCATAGTCCTCTACTGTGTGACCCTCGCGCTATACCGGCTGTATTTACATCCTCTAGCCCGATTCCCTGGCCCCAAGTTGGCGGCCGTGACGCGGCTGTACGAAGGCTACTACGACCTTTACCATAGCGGGCAGTATACATTCAAAATAGCGGAGCTGCATAAACAGTACGGTAAGGAGGACCTAGTCCCCGGTCTTGCAACGCTTTTACTCACATGCTTCTGAACAGGCCCGATCATCCGTATTAGTCCCTACGAGCTTCACGTGAACGATGCGGCTTTCTTTAACACTCTCTATAACCGCCAGGAAGGAGTATGGCACAAGTACGATTGGTCGGTCGATGCCTTCGCAACAAAAGGCGCGACCCTTTGGACGGCCGATCACACCCTCCACAAGAACCGTCGTCTGCCTCTGAGTCCCTTCTTTTCAAAGGTCAAGGTGTCGAATCAGCAGGACATGATCATGAAACATGTCCACAGGCTTTTTGACAGATTGGCGGACTTCGCCGCGTCTCAGAAGACCATAGACCTCGGCGCCGCATTTACAGCATTCGTGCGAGATGTTGTAAACGAGTATATATTTGGAAAGCATTACAATGATCTTGGAAAGGCGGACTTTGATGCTGGCATGGTGGTCGCCGCTCAGGCTGGTGGTCTTTTGTGGCGTACGACCAAATTCATACGCTTCTTCGGTCCGTTCATGCGGTCAATCCCGCCGCAGTGGATAATGGCCGTCTCCGATCCTGTTATGAAGGAATTCTTTCGCTTTATGATAGTAAGTCTCAATAAGCAGAATGAATGAGTTCTTTAACAGCTAACATGTATTGTGTGTGTAGATTTCCATGAATGACACCAAGCATTTCATGAAGGCGGCAGTATCCCCAGATGATGATGGCCCACGCACATTGGTCCATGAAATCGTGCAATCCAAACTCCCATCCTCTGAGAAGTCATTTGAACGAATCTTTGATGAAATTTCCACCACAACAGGCGCTGGCTTCGAGACGACGGCCGCCGTCATACGAATCGCAGCCTTCCACATTTACAGCAATCCCAAGATCCTCCAATTGTTACGGGCTGAGCTTGCTGCTGCCCCCGACCGTGACTGGAAAACGCTCGAGAAGCTTCCTTACTTAACTGCCACCATTATGGAAGCCATGCGTCTGGCTCCCGCTATAGCCACTCGCAGTGCTCGTATCGCCCAGGATAAGGACCTCGTTTACGCAGATTGGAGGATACCGGCCGGCACGCCTGTTGGAATGACCTTACACTTACTTCATCAGAATGAGGAAGAATATCCGGACCCCAAGCGCTTCAACCCAGATCGATGGATGGAGCCTGACCCATGGCGGCTGGGCAACAAGACCTTTGTGCCTTTCGGGAAAGGAAAGCGTAATTGCATTGGAATGCAGTAAGTACGCTTCATGATCCACCATGAGTTATGCAAACTAATATGTTGATTCAGTCTTGCCTGGGCTGAAATCTACCTACTGCTTGGCACGATCGTGGAACGCTTCGAATTCAAGTTTCCAACAGCTAAGGCAGAGGATTTCTACGTCACTAACGACAATTTTGCCCTCAGGACTCCATCCATGGGAGTAGTCCATGCCCTTGTTACCGAAGTCACAGCATGAACAACATTGGGGAAAGCGTGTCATCAGACTTCCGTCTGTTTGACAATCATGGCTAAAACCACATTCGCCGCCACGAATAGTCCAGTACTAGGATATTCGTCCGTTTATTTTTTTTTAACCAACTAATGCGGTATAATCTGGAACCTACACTTTTCGTATATCCATCTAGACCTGTAAACTGCTTCTGTTGTATTGATTACGTCAAGAGCAACTGTCTCATTGCGTTCTAGGGATCTAGTCAGCGGCTTAGCCCGGTACTCATTTCAAATTTGGAAGGACTTCGGTCTTTGAAATAGATGCGACGGCTTGCGAAGCAGCTCCTATATGACTTCGGGTAAGGAAGCCGACTCTAGATGCTACAAATTCGCTACAACATGACACGAGGCTTATCTAATTACCTCATTCTTTCGCTCTCTTGACAAAAGGAGAATCAAGGAGATATCAAAGCTATGAGGCCGGGGTAGGAGTCAGTGTCTGGGACCAGGGCAGGGTCAGAGGCTGGAGATCTGATGTTGAGCATCACTTATGCAAGTATCCAAAGCTGTCGCACTGCACGTAATGGGCTTGTTTCTGTGAAACGGAGCTCTTTCTCCTCAAACACTTCAATCAATTTATAAAAGGAAGTGTTCAGAAACCAGGTCAGATAATACTTCGCCGTAAGAATGCCTTATAATCTTTGCAGGACCTAAGTCACTGATAATATTTGTTAGGACACCTCGGTAGAACGTCAGGAAAATAAAGAGTTAGTCAAGCAACTGTTTGCAGAAACCTGCTAAATCTAGCATATGTAGGGCGTAGCCTCTGCAAGAGGAGGTCTATATGCGGGCTCCTGTGTTACGGTTATGGCATCCAGGTCTTGTTGTATAGAGTCAGTGACCTTATTTTATCTGCGGCCAGGGCCTACATATGAAAGGTTCTAGAATAGTATATAGGCTAAGGACACTGTTTAATAAGCTTAGGTAACTATATATCCACTCTTTGAAACCTGTTATACTATCAACTTATTTCCTTTTCCCTCTGCTAATAGCTAACAGTAGCCTAGTTTTTTTTATAACTCTAAAGCTCTCCCTATTAGCAGTATAGAAAGCTTTAAGGCAAATCTGAGCCAGTTTGCCAAACTAAGCAATTACAAAAGTTATTAATTATTCTGAGTAAATTGTTTCATGAGGCCAATTAAATGTACAACTCTTCAGGGAAACAACCACTTCCCCCCCCCCCCCCCCAAAACAACGTTATATTAGTTATCAGAGCAACATCGCGCTCCTTATATACGACGCTCTATGTGATCAACTGCTAAAAGAACTCGACATGTTTTGATCAGAGATAGTATCCTTCCTTTATAATAAGTTTAGAGTAGAAGTGTTACCACTCACCGATGCCGTTCATTGCCAACAAGGGCATCATCTATGGTGACAACGCGACAACGCCCGCCAGGACCTCTTATAAGCAGGTACGCAAACCCTACCAGGTTGTTATCACTGAGAGTACGTGAAAACATCCGGGAGACAAATCAGATCAACCTGCTCCTCTATATAACTAGTGGATAGCCGCAACTTCCGCCTTAAACTAGGCGCTTTCCGCCTGAAGCAGCGCCGCGGTTTGGATGCGAACCGGTGCTGCCCCAGAAACTTCTATCACAGGACCCAGGCAGCCGAACAACATTGTTGGGTCCGGCGGCAACACGATCTAGGGCGCAGAGCAGCTGAGATCGCCATCCACACTTGGGGCAATGAGGCATAATTGGTCCCATTGGGGTCATTTGGAAGTTATTGATAACCGCATCATTGCCATCCGGAGGAAATCTGGGACGCCGGTCCAGGAGAGGTTTTAGTCCGGTTCTATTGCCGTGGCGAAGTCGTATACCAGATACAAATCGTCAGGAAGAAATGGCTAGCGGAGACGAGAACAGGTCGCGGCGCGACGACGGGTTATGAGGAAGAGCAAAGGCATAATCGAAACGGGGCACTGTTAGAATGTCCCGGCGACGAATGGGAAATGGGTGTAAGGTATCCCGAGCTAGCTGCACTGGAGATGATTGCCACTGGCCAGCACTCCCAAGGACGTGGCATGTCTCACAACTCAGCCCCTGGATGACTTCGAATTGGAGGTGCCATGCTTCTCGTGACCTGAGGACGCTGTGCACTCTACTAGCAAGGGCTAAGAAAAAGAGGTCCACGTTCTATGTTGCCAACAGCTCAACTTCAAGGTTTGTACGGGCCTCTCCTTTGTAAGGGCATAGGACTTGAGGAGGTAAGGCTTAACATTGCTGCGACGGCCTCACGCCATTTGAACTCATGATATGCGCCGGATCTCCAACACAGCGGGGAAGTCTGTCATCCCACAGTACAAGTTGTAGGCGCGCAACCTAATTATCCTTCATGTTACCGCAGGGTAGAGGCGCGCACTCCACAATGACGTATAGGGGACTAAGGTTGGTGACCTGTAATATAGCGCATGCTACGTCCGTAAGGACGTGATTACCCGTTTACCTGTACGAGAGCCGGGCCGTCGCGTGGCGGTGCACGTGGATCGGCGCCCAATCCACCCTACTTGACAGGCCTTCGCAGCGTTCCAGATTGCTTGTAGGAGATGGCGGGGCAGTGCGAGCACCGAGAACGCGAACTTCGGAGACTCCGAAGTGGCGTTTTAAAGTGGTTGTGCATCCTTTAGCGACCTTGGTTCTATTCTGTGGGAGGTATACCGAGCAAGGCTTTAAGAATACCGAGGGGCTGCAGACCTTATACATTAATTACAACGTACTGCACAGCCCAACGGGAATTTGTGATAATGTATCGGACCAGGATGGCCTGTGCGAACAATGGGCCGGGGTGCTTGACCGCTGGGGCCGCATTTGCAGGGCTGAGCTCATGAATGGGGGGATTGAGTCTGCCTCGAAGAAAGCCTAATTACAGGGAGAGATGCCAGCCTCATCCCTATTTATGAACTAGGCAAGACCACTCAAGGCACAGCATGATTTGCTTCTCGTCTAATGGAGTTGCTCATTCTTGAATGCCACGGAAGCCCTTGCAGAAAGCAGAGTTGCATTTATCACTTAGAGACATTGGCGTTGTCAGGGGTGAATCTACACTCTAGTGACCGGAATCAGCACTATGGGACAAACGGGAGATAAAATGCATCCCATCACCGACGGCGTTTCGCAGGCGAGCGGACCACCGGCCTATAGCACCGGCCCGAACTACTCCCCACCCGCCGGAACCACTGATAGCAACGGTCCGCTGGTAGATATCACAGCGGCGTTCTCTGCGCTCAATCTTACCAACGAGCCCCTCGAGTTTCCTAACCCTCAAGCCTGCCTCGCGCACCTCAAGCTCCTTTACGCCTTCCGCAGCCTGAGGGAAGAGGTGGGCTACACCGACGGCCTATGGGGGATTCGCGACCCGGAGACAGGCCCTGGGGCGCCAGAGGTTACGCAGGAGGTTATGAGCAGGTTACGAGAGAAGCGGTGGGCTATATACCTTGCGAGGGCGGTGGATAGGTACGAAGCGTGGTGGAAGTGTCTAGCCGGTAGGGACCTCACAATGGCGGATATGGGAGTGCGTAACAGCGCGACATACGAACTGTTCCCTTACGGCGGAACCGGGTCTGGCATGGCCTGGGACAAGACGCTGCTAATACCGTTGGGTAAGTGAGATCGAGACGTTGGATGGAAATTAGTCTGATGCTGACTATTGGCTTTTCTCAGACGTGCTCATGGTCTGGCACACACACATGCTGAATCCTCGAGCGTATCTTGAGGACTGCATCCGCTCTGGCCGCCGAGCCCTCTGGTTAGGCGGAATGCCCTGGGCGACCGTCAGCGCCGCAATCGATAATACATCCTTTACTTATAATGTTCATGAGGATGCCAAGGCCCTATGGGAGAAGACAACTGGCCTCCCGTGGGAAAACACTGCTTGTCCCATGACCAAGATGGTTACATGTCCCGCCTGCTCTACGATATTCGAGGTACCCTGGACAACGTGGAATCCAGGCACCTCGTCTCCCACGAGCGTGGACTTCGCATGTCACGGTTACGGAGATGGGGGCTTCTGCAGCACCTGCCCGAGCTGCTCGTGCGTCGTCACAAAGGAAGAGCTGTGCGTAGCCAAGTTCCTCAACGATACTAAAAAGCTCCTGAAGGAGCGAGTACCCATGGCGGGTACTGTGCTAAGTCTTACCAACGGCACGCCCACTATTCTCGAATCCAACGAGGGCCATCACGCCTTCCCGAACCACGTCCTCCTTAGAAAGGCGCGCGAGAAGTTCCTCAGGATTTCCCAGGAAAAGACCTTTACCACCATGACGGATGTGAAGGTCGCGATCGAGGAGATGATTCGTGACCTGGAGTCGTATTCTGACCTTGTCGATGTGAGGAAGGGACGGTATGGAAAGCTTTTCATTTGGAAATTTTCGAGAATGGCGATTCGGAAGATGTTGAGCAGGTATAACGGGAACCACTCCCCGCTGGCACTCGACCTTGCGCCGGCCGTCTTAAGGCAGTCAGTATTTATCGACAAGATGTTCAAGGTAGGTTCTCTCACCTTATCCAATTGCCCGCATTTCCAATTTCGTGAGCAGAAAGAAATTAACTCTTTCCGACAAAGCTGGATTGGTTGCACAGTCCCTCCGCGACCTCCACGATGAGCCGCCTCATCACGAAATACAACCGCTTCATGAACATCATGGCCCGCTATCCAGGGCAGATGGCCGTCCCAACTCTCGACGTGGACCTAGCCTGGCACACGGCACAACTCTCACCGGCCACATATCTCCGATACACGATTGACAAAGCGGGGAAATTCATCGACCATGACGATAAAGTTGCGGACGTAGTGCTCAAGGACGCCTTCGAGAAGACGTCTAAGAGGTATCAGAAGCTGTACTTGGAGGTGTACTCAGAGTGCACATGTTGGTACTGCGAAACGATAAGAGAGACACATGTGCCGTCCATCGCGCGCACTTTTGGCCTCTCGACTCAGGGCAAGAGTAGGTCCCACCTCTTCATCTTGTATACTATGCCAAGTGCGTGGTAGCACTGAGAGTATGCGAAGAAAACTGACAAGATGGTCTGGTAGTCGCCGACACCTTTCACTCCTCTGGCGCCGCCCAGTTTTGTCCCCCCGACAACTCGGCCCACATGTCGGCCCATAACTCCGTCTCTATGGTAGTCGGTTCTCAAGAAAAAGCTAGGCACGAAGCCCTCCTAGGCTATGAATTCGAAAAGGCCCGCAGGAGGGCTCAGAAAAAGGGGCGGGACATTGCCTCGTCGAAGGAGTACCACGATCATTGGGGGTGAGTTCCCTTGCCCGTTCCTCGCAGTACCCTTTCCGTTCTGCCTTTGTCGAATCCAATGTTTGCTCACGAGTTGAGGGTCTGCAGGCATACGTATTTCATGTACGGCCCGTGGGTCGCGCCACTGTACTACTACCCGGCGCTGTATGACAGCGGGTGTCCTGGGGCTGTTCAAGGGGGTGGGTGTGCTCAGAATACATGCGCAGCGGGCCTTGGTAACGGGGTCTGTGGCGGGCCTGGCGGCTGTGGGGGATGTGGAACGGACGGGGGGTCGGGGAATGCAGGAGGATGCAGCCAGGGTGCGTGCGGTGGGCCTGGCGGTGGCGGATGCGGTGGGGGCGGTGGTGGTGGATGTGGAGGGGGCGGCGGCGGCGGCGGCGGTTGTGGAGGGGGGGGAGGTGGCGGAGGATGCTAGATGGTAGGCGTACTGGCTGAGGTATAGCAGACTTCTCTCTTTGATCGCACCTTCCTTCAAAATCAACAATAATAGTGCTGTTCCTTCTATTAAAGTAACAGTTCTTACTGGACCCTTAGCCAGAAGAAGATATCTTTACTGGATTAGCGTATGGCGTTCTCAGTTCTTGCTGCAAACTTCATCACATATTGGCAGCATCCCGCTTCAGGATTGGGGATATGCTTGGTGTCCCATTCATGCGACGGGATGAGAAAATATTGTAGGGGAGGGCGAAATTGTGCTGACGGACAACTGCTGATTGGACCTCCAACAACACGGTTCGAGACAAGTTCTCGGGAAAGGACACGCACTTTTGTGAACGTTATGCTTTGCTGACGTAGGAGCTAAGATGTGGGTCGAAAGGCCCGCCGTATCCCCCGGAGCCTGCAGGTAGGAGGTGCCGTGCTTCCGAGACTCTCGTGGACCTGGGGTTCAGGGTGCCCAAAGAAGCGCGCTGTCTGACCATTTCCATCCTTCGCGCCCCCTTGGCCCACAAGACCCGCATTAAATGTGTTATCTGCGCAACTGTCAGGCATACCTTAGGACAGAGAGGCTCGAAATCACGGGCGGGGGAAAACATGGAACGCCAAGGGAAGGAGATCCCAAGTTATAAGCTGAAGTGCCCCCTCCCTTCAACTTGCATTCCAATCTTGCCCCTCTCATGCTTATTCAAGACATTCAGCTGTACGCCAATAATTAACCCCAGTTAAAAAGTCTAAAGAGACTCAGCATCAGACCTTTGTCGTTAAGATGTCGTACACCTTTTACGAGGCGACCATCCCAGTATTCAGGGCTTCCCTGGAATCTCTCCGCAACATCCTCAGGGAAGGCGAGAAGTACGCGGCCGAGAAGTCCTTCCCCGCGGACGACATGGTTAACTGGCGTCTGATTGACGACATGCTACCTTTGTCCATCCAGGTGCGCTTGGTTACCGACATTCCCATGAAATTCGTTGCGCGCGTGAACGAAGTGCCCATCGAAGACTGGAACACCGACTTCAAGACCATGGCAGATTTCTACAAGCGTATCGAGGAGGCTGAGGCCTGGCTCGACAAGGCAAACAAGGAGACAGTCGAGAGGAGAGTGGACGGGCTAGTCGGATTGCAGCTGGGGGCTAAGCTCGACACCCAGCTTCCGGCGAAAGGATGGGTGGCGGCCTTTGGGACTCCGAATGCATTTTTCCACTTGACGACGGCGTATGCTATTTTGAGAAGTAAGGGAGTGCCGCTGCACAAGGCACACTATCTATCGCCTTTCACAGAAGAGTGGTTCACAATGCCGTAAAGGGTATGTTAGGGCAGCACGTAAGGAGTCAACCGGGAAGTGAGCCTTTGCGTTCAGCGAATAGGAACTGCCCAGATGAGCGCCAGACGTTCTTGGGACACAAGAGCCATAGTTGAGTAAAGCTGTGAGAAAAGCTTGGACTATGAAATTGATTGGAATCGCTTTCAATACTATTAGTCAGTCCTTTAATACCTTATTCAACCTTAATGTCACTATTTACCCTTCCAATGTACGGCTCTGGCGGAGTTATATAGGTAACGGCGGTCAAAGCTGTGGCGTTTATTTTATCAATCCCGCATAATAAGTTGTGCTGTCTTTGCAAAACAGTTCGAATAACTTCCCGCGTAAAAGTCGGTTGGACCGTCGACTGGCGTAAGCTAAGGATCTACCAGGTCTGAGTGAAGTTAACCGATTCGTTGGCATTTCTCTTTGGTCCTTGGCGCCTTAGGCGAGTTTCGCTCCCAATCGCTAGCAGAGCGGATTAGGATTAGGGTTACCGCCCATCGCACTCCAATCAATTAGTACCTCAGAGCTCCTATTCCTTGGTACCAAACCGATTGCAAATGGCGAAGCTCGATGAACAGCCCCCAAACAATGCAGGTCGGTGACAAACCGCCCGTGATTACTATTCCGACCCCAGATCTTGGCCGAAAACACTTGGTCGCTTTTTCCATCAATCAACATGAAACAATCCAGGCGTTACCCAATCGTTCAGCTGCGAGAACCATCCGACTCTTGATATAGGAAAAGAAGGCTCCATTTAGAAATCAATGGATCCTGCGCGACAAAGAAGAGTTGGTACGGCATGGAAATAAGAAGACATCAGGTGTAAGATGTGTCAGATCGCGGAACCATTCCACTTCATTTTCCCCCGACGGGTCATCGTCGACCATACTGACCCGATATTTCTAAAATCGGTTGGGCGTGATATCATGGGGGCATCCCCCCTTTCGATTCTATCCGACTCTGACGGGGTGGTAATACCGAGTTTTCCGTCCGTGTATCTCGTGCAAGTGGTAGAACAGAGCACTATTTAAGGAAACTACTTGATGGCGGCATGCGTCGACCGAAGGATAAAAAGCGAAGGGACGACGCTACATTGAGCATTGATAGCATCATAGTTCTATCTACCATCCCCAACATCTCCATCTCCATCATGAAGTTTGCAGCCTCTATCGTTGCCTTTTACGCGGCCGCTACCCTCGCAGGGGCGACAGAGCCAGTCGAGGACATAGAGCCCTTCGAAGACGCAGAGCTATTCGACGACTTGGAACCCTTCAACGTCACCTCCATCGACGACGACGAGTTCGCCGAGGATGTTTTCACCCTCGAGAAGCGCCGCGGCTGCACTGGGCATCGGAAGACCACCGACGTGTGCCAGGGTAATTTCATCACCAGGACGCCGTCGCGCCACAACTGGTATGTAGCATACACCGAGTGTTCTTTATTTCCTCTCCCTTGCTCTTTTTTACTTTCTTTTTCCTGTATCTCGTAGCAGGCGTGACTAACACGAGGTTCAGCTACCGGAGGAACGGTCATTGCTGCGCCAAAAATAAGAACAGGGACGGGGGCATCACGATCTCAAACAGGAATCAGAACGGCGAGGACTGCATGTATTGCTTTTCGGGGAGGTGCAAGGGGGGCGCTTAGCTTGGTTCTTTTGCTGCTTCGAGGTCGGTCGCTTGTTTTTATTCCTGCTTAGATGTTTGGGTGTAGCGCGTGAAACCGCTTGGATGTTGATTTGGAATGGACCTTGGTTTGGGTGGTATGCGTTACGGGGCACAAGCGGCTCGACGTTTTTACGGGATTTCCCAACATGCGATGTAACGGCCGCCTTCATATCGTGGAGCCTCATGTACAGCGGGCTCGGCTTGCTAAATTCAGCCATTTGTCACCGTGTAAGAGAGAGTAGCACGTGTGTAGTGTAGATGTGCCCACGGCTTTGAATAGTGGATTGTTCTCGAAATATAAGCGTTATCTACACTTTATTGTCCTATGCTATGCCCAAAGACCTGGGGTATAATGGGCTAGCTTCTCTAGGCCAACCACCCTAATAGTGCGGGTGGCAGTAGTAGTCCGCCAGCTGGCCGGGTAATTCAATCTCGGCCATGTTGATGTGACCCGTTGTGCCCGGGAAATCCCTCTTCGAATACGTCCCCATCACAACCACCATGCTAAAAACGCAGGGCGGCACAGCGCCCTCTTCCAAATCTGCGAGATAGTCCGGCTCAACAGTGTCACTGTCGTTATCGAGCCACCACTTGTAGGCGTTTCTGTAAGCCTCGAGCATGTCGATGCCGTAGGGCTCATCCCAGAACTTGTCTGCCACGCCATTGTTGACGGGGTGCATAGTGTTGCCGCTCTCGGTATGGAAGAGACGGAAGCAGAAGCCCTCGTTGGGTTCCCAGACGGCCATGTCTTAGCTGTAACCGCACCCGTGCCCCCTTACCGGCCTACCGATGAAGACGAAGGCGTGGCGTGCGTAGCGCATCATGGGCCACGTAAGGCCTTGCCTCTGTTTTCTCTATGTTAGCTTGACTTCCTGTATCTAATTCACTTGTGAGGTCTGAGACCTGGGACAATTTACCACTCGCCGGTACATCTCATCCATGGCTTCTGAAACCCCGGCAGTCGGATCCGCGGTAAGCCACTGCCCGTCACCCAGAGCTCTGACAGAGAGGTGGTTAAAGACCTGTTCTATGAGTTCCTCGGGGATGTCCTCTGCATTGTAGCCCTGAATCCTAAAAACGCCCTCATCGACGTTGTCGACGTACGAATTCAGGCCCCCAAACATTTTTGCACACGACCCAACGTGTGACCTCGCGTCGTTCGAGTCGACAATTGCTCTAGTACTAGAGTCGCCTCTGATAACGCCCATGCCAGCAACGACGGCAGCGCCACCAGTGTAATCTGCGATATCCATTCTCCAACTCTTGGCGGGACGTCTGGAGCTTGCGTGGACGATGACGGTAGACCAGCATGACGTCAAGTTGCACCCTCTTCCCCAATATACTAGTCGATGAGTTCCCTAGGAAGTTTTCACACGTATGCGACGGCACATCCTTCAAGGATCACATTTTAACCAACCCAATTATCTCCCAAGAGTATGGGAAGCCGATACCGATACCAAAAACAGAATGGAGACTCCAATAGCTTTCCTCAGCAGGGCCAGTGTACAGAGCAACGCTCAATGCAGTGGAACTCATTTAACTTGAAGATATCGGAGTTGCGTTAGAGGAAGCTGCAAGACTACTGCTTCATATCCCCGCTTGGGTTGGCACAAGCGGATCACAGCGGATAGAAGAAAGCCCGAAATTCCTCGGCTGTCAGGGATAGCCGGGAAATTTCCCTCTAGGTGCCGACTTGAGTTACATCGCTAACGTGGACAAGGCAAGTTCTCTCCCTTGGTTAGCGCGTGGGGCATGTCATGCAGCCCGAAGAGACGAAATAGACTTTGTAGGGGCGCTACCCGTTTCCGCATTTTGTTAACGACCAGGTTGATGACGGAGTTCGCGAGTAGACGGCGGCGGGTCCCGACGTCCGAGAATAAAAGGAGATGCTTCGTAATTTAACACTCGTCTAGACTCACGCGGTCTAGTGTCCGTCACGTTTATAACTCCCGGCGACATGGGAGTGATATTTGTATGATACTAATACCCTGAGCACCAGAATCACCCTTGGACATATACGACCTAAAACGCGTGGTCATCACCCCTTCAGCAGAACGTACGCAGTCTCACGCCAAAGAACCCCGCTCTGGAGTCTTAAGTCGGTCGGCGAGAGCTTCAGCGACGTCATCTACAACCCTCGGAAACCTCCACCAGGGCCTGCAGGGGACCTCGTCTACTTCAACATCTCCGTATGAGCCCTTGACAAGCTGGAGTTGGAGGGGTAGTGCGAGTTTACTGTTGAGTTCTAGGATGATATGCTGGCTTGTGTGGTGGACCTTGTGTCTAGGAATCATCTGGTGAGGGAATGAATTTGAGGCGACACATAGCCACGGGGCTATGGGATGATTAAGTTAGTGGGGACATTTGTAGGGTTCGGTCTGGGCCGGGAACCTTATCTCCTTCATCTTATTTGCTTTATTTCAATATTAACACTGGCAATGCCGTATCGCTTTGTAATAGAAGCCCTTGTTCCAGAGCGGAGTGCGATCAGATGAGGCTTTCTCGACCAGTGGCTGCCGAAGGAACCGAGGGGATAGCCACGTTTAACCAGTCCCCGCAGTTGATCTATGCACATAAAAGCATCCCGATATGAAAATAACCTGACCTTGATCTCAATTGCTGACCCCTTCCCAACCCGGCGGATTGGACACCGGCATCGTCCGCACCTCCCGGAGGGACATCAAGAATGACGTCGAAAGGGTCCGCGCCATGACCCACCAGGAGGGGCCGGCCGTTGGATAGGCCGTTCTGTGATTGGCCCCACAGCGAGCCTGCCTCAGCCACGCCAAACTCCTTGGCATTTCCATTTTTAGGCACCTATTCGCAGGGAGAACGAGCCCTGGAATACCTCCATTCTTAAACGTCGACGCATTCACCTCCGAGCCACCGAATTCTCTCACATTCGCCATGCTATCACTACCGCCCAGCGGCCCGATGATCACGCGGGTTAGCCTCCACGCGTTCGCCGTATTCTCTGGCGTGCTGGCTTTGGTGGGGCTAGCGCGGACAACAATCGGGCGGGGATTCGACGAGACGTCGGAACGGACGGCGATGGGCTATCTGGCGGTGCGTGCCCCGTCCGATTGGGCAACTATGCCCGGAAAGGTGTTTTGATACTAACCTGAAAATGACTACAGGCCTGCTGGGTAATTCTTTTCAACGGCATAGACATATCTGCATTGCTGTATGGCCTTAAGACGAAGGCAACGCCAAAGCGGATACCTCCGTACTACCGCATCGCGCAGCACGTCATTGCAATGGGCCTCACTATTGGCGGGGGTATCCTTTTGCTAATACCGGGGAGCAGCTCCCGGGGCGAATGGGGCGGATGGGATTCGTGGACTTCGATGGCGTTCGTCCTTCTGATCATCGCAGCGTCAGTCTTTGTCCGACGAAAAATCCAAAACATGATCTCTTTGCTGATTTAGGATTATAGGGGCTTCAATTATGCTCTTTTCATATGGGAGATAGTCGACCTTGTTCTACCCCGTCTCAGGGGCCTCGGTGTGGTTGAGCCGGCCAAATCGACTAGGACGTCGGATGACAGTCCATGAGGGAATCAAACGAATTCGAAGAGGCTTTAGAACGAGAATGCTTCGTGGTTTAATTTGGGCGTTACTATAGGGTTGCGGACATTTCGGCTAACAGCATCGCGAGAAACAATTACCCCTTGAGCGTCTTCTCTTCCTAATATCCTAGGTTCTATGTATCTTCTTAGGTGTTGACTGTGTACCGCCCTCAGGTGGCAGGGCTGCTCATAAGGACGTCTAAAACCCCCATTATTGTCAGTTATTGCCGGAAACTCGACCGGATCACTCGGTTGGCCTATGATCTCACATAAGCCCGCCTTTCGGGTCCAAACCAGTTGTGATGGCCAGGAGGACCTATATACTTTTTCATCCCGCCTAGATAACTTATTGATGTGTTTGACCAGCGCTGTTAACACTCATAGCAACCATGGTAACCTGGGAAAACATAGAGTCGGCGCAGTCTTTTCAGTCGTTGAGACCAAGCGTTGTAAGCGTCAGCTCCCACAGCTTATCCTCCATGACGTCGTCATACGCCTCTTTGGAAACACCTCTAACCCAAGGGACTATGCTATCCCCCGCCACCTGACAATCTTCCAGATACTTCCCGCCCCTACCCTCCCACTCCTTCGACAGTGCTGCGACGATCGTTGTGGCCGCCCCCTGACTTGTACTCTTGAGAAAATTCACGACGTCAGGATTAGAGTTCCATGCCGCCTTCTCCTCCGCCGAGACGTGCTGCTGGAGGTTCGTGAGGATGCCGCCAGGCATGAGGCTCAGAGCATGCAGCCCTTTCGATCCATAGTTGCGGTCAACGTAGTTTGCCATGTAGATCTGGGCCAACTTGCTCTGGCCGTAGGCACTTCTCGGGTTGTAAGCCCCTTCCTTTTCGAGCTGGAAGTCGTCGAAGTGGATCTCGCCTGAATGGTGCCCGGAGCTGGAAACGTTGACAAGGCGGGACCTGAACTCTGGGGTTGAAGACGCGATGAGAGTGTCTTTAAGGAGCCAGAAGAGAAGGAAGTGACCGAGGTAGTTTGTTGCCAGCTGGTTTTCGAAGCCATCCTCGGTGATCTCGCGGGTGGGCACCATCATGATGCCGGCGTTGCAGATGAGGACGTTGAGCCTGTTGGACTTCTCGTGGAAAGTAGCGGCGGCTGCTCGCACAGAGGCTAGGGAGCTCGTGTCAATCTGGAGGAGGTCGACGCGGCCTTTCTCGAGAAAGTCGGCACATGCATGTTGACCCTTCTCTAGGGAGCGGACGCCCAAGAAGACCCGGGCGCCGGTGGCGGCCAGTGCACGAGCGGTCTCAATGCCGATTCCAGAGGATGCACCTGTAACCAAGAACACCTGAACGTTATAAGCATTATAGCAGGAGGTGTGGATTGTAGTACGAGTTTACCTTGTCTTCTAAGTTTCCCACGAGACCTTCGTCTTCGACGATCTGCATTGCCGTCGGGCGGGCATCACCAGCGCCGGCGGGGTTCTTGAAAGTTTCAGCGTAGCGAGACATTTGTTGGGGTGCTGATTGGACTGGGGTACGGATTCGGCCAAAAGAATGGATTAGACTGTGGTAGTATATTTTGGATCAGATCGCGGATCGCAACGACATTTTATAACTCGTCTGGACGCATGATACAATTAACCATTACTTTTATCGACTGAATTAGACATAATTTCGGACCAATAGTCAGCTCGGGTTTCAGTCCTCGAGATTTCCTGCGATCCAGGCCATTCGTCAGCGCTGGCTGCCTATGCTGAGCCGATCCGTTAAAAACATCTCGCGGTTTAGTGAGGCGGGGTGTCGGACTTAGGATATGCCCGGCCTTTGGCCCGCGTAGAGTTCATGATGATACTGTTGATTCTCTAGCCGCTCGATTTTGGCGGGGTTCCGCCGTTCTCCCTTTTCTGTTTCGACATGGTTACTATCAAAATTGTGTCTTTAATTACCACATTTTCTATGACAGAGCTCGAAATTCTCACTACCTCACTGGGTACTTTCTATCCATACCAGCGCGACGGCTTTTTCTTGACTAGCCAATGCTTCTGAGTCCGGGCATTAAAGAGTTAGCTACATCCGAATGCTAGCCAGAAATATTAATGTAGAGTATTTGTCTGGCAAACGAACTGAGGAGCATGGGCCGGCTACCAGATCAACAAGAGCGGGGATAACGAGGTACAATTCGTCCTAATTCCGATACCAAGCCCGCAAGATGAAGTAATGCGACGTGTGGGAGTCCACGCCAAAATAGCGATTGTGTACGTATGGAAGTATTTGAAGTCTTCCCAGACCCTGACTAAGTAAAGATTTGCCGCAAAAGTACTGTACTGATGTGATACACTGCGAAATACTTGCCGCTACGCAGATTGACACCCGGAGTTGAGGATCAATGATACATGGCTGTCCAAAAATACGATGCATACAATATATACTCGAACATTTAATATGTTCGGCCAATTCTATATTCTTTCACTTTGCGAGCGGAAGCCGTCAAGGAGTGATCTTGATGGGCAGATGTTTCTGGCCGTGTCCCAATAATAGCTCACATTTGGTAGTATCGGTGTGCAGATGCCCTCATGTTGCCCAGGGGTGGGGACGGGAGTTGGGCAAAAGACGCAAAATTCTATTTGCATGTAGCGCCGTCGTATAACTGTTGATGGCAACTATATTGCTGCCTCTGTTGCTTCCCAAATGTCGTAGCAGTGGACGCCTGGCCTTCAAAAAAAAAAAAAATTTGCTGCGCTCTCTTCCTGCTTTCTCACCATAATTATCCTGTAGCTTTGTCGAGCATCCCGCAACCACAATCTCTTCTCGGCTTCCCTCCGCCTCAAAATATTTGGCCATTCATCCGCTCATCACGTCAGTTGGTACCGCGAGTCGTGACATAAATGGTTATAGAGACATTTAATGTCTGCTGCATTAACCGCGGGATATCAGCCATACCTGTCAGGAATCCGGTCAGGGAACCACCTAAGGATAGTGTTTGGGCTATATTCTTACTGATGTTCTTGTTGTCAGGTATCCTGTGGCGTCTTCTCCTGCATTCCCAAGGAGCCCACGCTGCTAGTGGTATCATGAGTACAAGTGTCACGATAGCGACAATAATTTCGGGTTTGAAAAACATTGCCGATGTGTGTGTTGTTTGCCTACATATGAAGAATGAATGAATTAATCAACAATTGTTTGTATCCATTCCTCATTGACGCGGAAAGCTAGCTATATATCTGGTGGAGGACACAAGACAATTAGGGAGAGGGGTATTTCCAGACCCACGCTTTCCGTCACCGGCCTCAATTGTTCCATGACTCCAGGTTGCACTGTCGGAAGACTCGACTCGTATTCTGGCGGGAATCTTTCATGGCCGCGAAACCGACAAATCGGAGTATGACCAATGCGCCGAGATAATGTGTCTCTGCAAGGATCTTTTTTCGTGGCTTTGAGCTCGGCGAGTAAGAGGAAATCTAGCCGTGAGGTCCAGCATATCTTGCAACGCTTCCTGTCGTGGTTTTAAAACCGATGAATAAGAAGACAGCTAACATGTTGAGCAGGCTCAGTGAGCTGAATCCTGCTGACTTCAATGTCCCAGGGCTGAACTCTCTCATTTAATTAGCTTCCACCAATAGAGGGCAATCTGCTATCTTAAAATATAGTGGGCGCGCCCAGATGCGGCCGGTACAACGGTGAGTGCAGTGTGCGTCACCCCGAGATATGGGATTGTGGAAATGAAACTATCCATGCAATTCTTGTATTCTCAACCTCCACGGATATCAACTTTACCCTTCATGACGGTCTTCTGTGGCTAAACCTGGGATTGGGGTAATAGGAGTCTAAATCCGCAAAAACAACGGAAAAATAATACCGCTTGCCCATTCCACACCTACTACTCTGTAGGCACTTCAGGAAATGGGGGACGTACCTCGGAAGACAGAGACATGTCCATATCGAATCCTCCACGGCGATCACGGCCGGCGCAATGACGCCATGCCTATATACCTCGGGTGAATTATAGCCCCAGAGAGGCACACTGTGACTGCTTGACTAACAACAATCACTTATTACGTACTCTATTGGAAAGGAAAGCGAATATGACAAGTGCATTGTTCTTCATAATTCCAAAGCAATCTAGAATAAACCTAAAGTTCCGTGTTAGATACATATATATACGCTAGTTCCCCTTGAACCCTTTTTGCAAAGTTAATGAAATTACAAACGTATATGTTGGCCTTCTTCGCAGAACGCTCTCACAACTGCCTCATGGCCACTCTCAGCTGCCCGCAAGAGAGGTGTCCGGCCAATCCTGTCTCGAGACTCTATGTCAGCACCCTTATCAAGGAGCGCCCTTACAACTGCCTTATGGCCACTCTCAGCTCCCCACAAGAGAGGTGTCCGGCCAATCCTGTCTCGAGACTCTATGTCAGCACCCTTATCAAGGAGCGCCCTCACAACTGCCTCATGGCCACTCTCAGCTGCCTGCAAGAGCGGTGTCTTGCCAAAACTCTTGTCTCAAGACTCCATATCAGCACTCTTATCCAGGAGCGCCCTTACAACTGCCTTATGGCCACTCTCAGCTCCCCACAAGAGAGGTGTCTGGCCAATCCTGTCTTGAGACTCTATGTCAGCACCCTTATCAAGGAGCGCCCTCACAACTGCCTCATGGCCACTCTCAGCTGCCCGCAAGAGAGGTGTCTTGCCAAAGCTCTCGTCTCGAGACCCTATGTCAGCACCCTTATCAAGGAGCGCCCTCACAACTGCCTCATGGCCCCCCTCAGCTGCTAATGAGAGAGGTGTCTGGCCAACATTCTTGTCTTGAGACTCCATGTCAGCACCCTTATCCAGGAGCGCCCTTACAACTGCCTCATAGCCCCTCCCAGCTGCCCATGAGAGAGGTGTCCGGCCAATCCTGTCTCGAGACTCTATGTCAGCACCCTTATCAAGGAGCGCCCTCACAACTGCCTCATGACCCCTCTCAGCTGCCTGCAAGAGCGGTGTCTTGCCAAAACTCTCGTCTCGAGACTCCATATCAGCACCCTTATCAAGGAGCGCCCTCACAACTGCCTCATGGCCCCTCCCAGCTGCCCATGAGAGAGGTGTCCGGCCACCATTCTTGTCTCGAGACTCCATGTCAGCACCCTTATCCAGGAGCACCCTCACAACTGCTTTATAGCCCCCCACAGCTGCCAATGAGAGAGGTGTCCGGCTACCATTCTTGTCTCGAGACTCCATGTCAGCACCCTTATCAAGGAGTGCCCTCACAACTGCCTCATGGCCCCTCTCAGCTGCCCACAAGAGCGGTGTCCGACCAAAATTGTCCCTTGGATCCGAGTGAGAATTAAGAAGGATGACGTCTACAGCCATTCCTAACCCAAAATACGCTGCTATATGCAATGCTGTAGGTTTCTGTTCTGTAGGTAGGATGTTGAAAGTTCCGGGCATCAGCACTTGGCCGGACGCCTCAACCTTTGTCTCGCGCTTTAGGAAGTCCGCGACCATTTCGCTGGAGGACAAAGCCTTGCGAGCATGATGGCCCCAATTACTGGCGGCGTAGTGATAGAACGGATTTAACCGTAGTCGATCTCCGAGTGCCTCCCTTGAAGAACAAGAACCGCTCTCAAAAATGCTAAATGAGAGATACGTAATGCAAATAGCCGTAATATCTCGTTGAGCTTCGGTTCTAGCAGTCTCATTGGCCTTGTTCCCAAAAATTGTCTTGTCTTCTGGAAGCGTTGGTTGCTCTAAGAATGGGATGCAGCCCATGTTGTGCTGCAAGTACTCGAGAGTCGTATGATGGAGCAAGCGGATGATATCCCTCCCCCTTTCAACAGTCACTAGGCCCATGCATACCGAAACCACTATATTATGACTCGTGATGTCACCTCGGTCAAGCGCTGAGTAGCCAGGCTTCACGGCGAGAGCATGTTCAAGCTCTTTGGTTGTCAAGTGTCTCTCTGCGCATGTGAGAAACATAAGAGCTCGTCTCGCGAGACGCCGACGGGGTTCCGCCTGGGTCCGAATCCTTTTAATCGTCTTGCCATACGTTTGGTCGTACGCGTGCGGTCCCTTCGGAAGCGCTTTCAGTTCGTCGAAAATCTGGTTAAGCGTCGTTTTACCAGCCAAGGAATCCAGATGAAAGCGCGCAAGGAGAAATCTTAGGCACTTGGTAAGTAGCTGGAGCTCGAACTGAAATTGAAGAAGACACTTACATTCCGTCGACAGCCTTAGTGATATCAGTCTCTATCTTCGACCTAATCTCCTCTCTCACCGCATCACACTCTTCTTCAAGGATGTCCAGATCTGTTGTCCGCCCGGAAATGTACTTTTTTAAATCTTCGTCCATAGCGCGAACCTCCAACTGCACACATTCTTGGAATTTTTGCTGTATGTTTATATTAGGTCGCGACGTTGCAAAAAAATTAGCTCCGGTGTCCCGAAGCTTAAAGACTTCGTCTAAGACGGCCTTCGGATCTTGACATTCGTCAAGTGCGTCAATGACGATAAACACTCTTGCGAAGTCAGAGACCACAGATTGCAAAGCGTTTGAGAGATCGGTAATAGGGCATGACGCAGATGTGTTGTTCTTGCAACTGTCGTAAAGACGTTTTATAGCCTCAGGTGCAGAGGGCAGTTTCCCGATCAGTTGTTTCAATAGGCTCGTGAGTATATCTACCGGCTTCTGATAGTCTCGCTGTTTGAAATCGCAGTACACGAACACAACAGCAGCATTGCCTTCCTGGTATAGCTTTGAGGTCTTCTGAAAGTTGGCGTCGAGATAGTTGATGACAATTGACGTGATGATAGTTTTTCCGGCCCCGGGATAGCCGTGACAGAACAATGTTTGCTTGTTTGTGTTAAGCCAGTCCTGGAACTCCTTCGAGCTAAGAAGCCACTGGCCGGTTCCAGGTTGCCGGGTTTCGAAGTAGCGACATTGCTGAGCGTCGTAGCTAATTGGCGTAAGCCAATCAAGGATTTTCTGGTGCTCGTCTGCTAATATTTTTTCTTAGGACGATTATAAGTTATTAGGAAGTGAACAGAGTAGGTATCATTTGACGAGAATGAATACAACAAAACCGCATCTGAAGGAAACAAGAAAGCAATGAGACAGAGAAATATTGCTTGCATCCCGTCACTGAGGTATTTCTTCTATACATAAGACGATTATTCACACTGAAAGCTTAAATACCTTTATACTGATTACTTATAGTCTTATTCAAGTCATAGAGGCCCTGCTTCATTTTCTGAACTATATTCCATCGTAAGCAGGGCGCGGGGAGTTAGACATTCTTCTCACTCACTCTCTGGCAAGATCTCACTCATAGTTACCATCTCTTCCACCTCCGGACTCTCGAACTTGAGAAGAATGGCCTTGGCGTATGCTGCAGCTACGGCGGCGGCATAGTAGTGCCAGCTGTTCTGTTTATGCGTGTCGGCGTAGTCGCAGATCCCGCGGATCACGAGGCACGGAATCTCGTCGGCTATCCCAGCTGCTTCCATCTCAAAGCAAATAGCGTCCTTTTGACCTCGGCAAAAACGAGACCGATCTTTGGGGTTTTTGATAACGCCGCCGCCGGAGAGTATGAGGCCGCGATGAACCATGGGGCCTTGTCCATGGCCTTCCTCGCGTGCAGGGCGGGGCACGACAATCTTTTCATTAGATGCCTCGCACCCACTGCAATCATCTCCATTGTTGACATGGTGAAATTTCGGGTCAAAGAGAACATCGCAATTGTCTGGTCGTGTATACCCACGGTGTTTGGTGATGTCCTCTAGTATTTCCCAGAGTGGGCTCTCGTCCATCATCTCGTCTTCTTCCAGGGAACTGACCGCATTGATCAGGATTGGAGGGGGCTTGTTGAGTGTCCCTTTTAGGACGAACTGTTCATCTTTCTCATACTTGCCGAAGTCATACTGAAGGACTCCAGGGTGGCCGTCTCGAGGGATGCTGACAGCGACATCTCCCAGGCGAATATCACGCTCCGGAAGGCTAGGAATGCCAGCCGCGATGCCTACCATCAAGGCAAAGCGAACGTTCGGGAATTGCTGATGGACAGTTGCCGCGCATAAAGCAGCGGACACGGGGCCCATCTGCGTCGGCCGAGCTATGACAATGATGTGATCGCCAATGCGGCCAAATGAGTAGATATATGTCCTTGGACCTATTGTCTTGTGGCGACAATTGAGTTTCTCATCGAGGCTATGCCTGACGGCGACAGATTCTTCGGCGAGAGCGCAGAAAATTGCCACAGTGACCTTCTCAGGCGGGACATCCTTGACCGACTTCCGAGAGGATTTCCGGATAGTGTCTTCCCCCTGAGGGATTTCGTCCCCTTGTTGTGTTTGTGACCTGCTTGTGTGGGAGCTGCTGTCTCCTGGCGGTGAACCTATTGCTGGAGTGCCTATTTGACGTTGTCCTTCTTCTCTGTCCACTCTCCTTTTCTTTAGTGGCCTAGGTATAGGTTCTTCGCAGCCATCGTGAGTCCTCGTCGACATGATTAATTACTCTTGTTCATTTGTAGATGTATCGTAGCTCACTTGAGGGCTGACGTCGTTCGCGGGACAATTGGAGGGCCCAGGTGTGCCACCGACCAGCTTGTCATACTAGCAGAGATCGGTCGTCTTAGACACGGCAATGCGCCGGTACGCGACGAATTCTAGACTGCCAGTGTTTTTGAAGTGGTGCAAATGAAGATGAAGGTCCTCAAACACGAAGGTCGAATGAAGTACGCTAAAGACTGACACTGTGGAGAGGACGAGCTCGGATTGGGGCGTCGATGAGGACGGGTTCGGCCGCTGGCGTTCTCTTTAGGGCCTAATAGACGAAGTTATTCAAAGCTCTGGGGACGCGGGTTCGTTCGCTATGAGAGACGAAAGTTGGAAGCACAAAGAAGAGATACAAGGAGGGAATGGAATTTTGCGGGTTGAGGCTGAGAAGGTGGGGTAATGGTCATGGCCATCGTTAACGGGGCCAACAGGCTTACTCGTAACTGGAGGACTCAAGCCATCCTCGTTTCCAAGAAGCGGGAGGATCCGCGTCGTTGGATCAGTGATTGGTAGACATTCTCACCTGACTCTGTTGCATGGTCGTTGCTTGGCCAATCGTTGGCGAGGCGGCCTCAGCTGGACGTGCCCGTCGAGGCCCCTAAACCTGCACCTTGGGTTTGGTCACCTTATTCACGGCCAGCAGTGGGGGGTTATTAGCTGGTCCATTTCCTCCAGACCGCGAAGTAAGCCGGCTATTACAGTGAATTCTGGATTATGCTTTTGTCAACTGGTGTCAGTTCTTCATTTTGACTAATTATCACCGTTGTCCTAAGTCCCGTCCCAACAGCGCGCTGTTGCTCTCTGACCGACAAACGTGCCGCCTCAGATGCTCGCGCGAGAATAGGGTGAGCGAGAAGCTGACAAAAACACAGATGATCCGTAGTGGAAGAATGAGATTATCTGATGGGGTGCCCATGTTGCGTTGTGGTTTTGAAACTAGCCAGTTAGAGCCCGCCTTCACGCAAGGCGGACGAGCGACAAATGTCCGCCAGACCTACACTTGGGTCCTGTGTTTGAGTCTGACTCTTGGCGTGGTGGTTGGAAACATACCTTGCCCATTTCGTCGGATCTGGCTCACAGAATCCATAAAGCTTCATGTCGTGTTGTGCCCCACAACCCGGCGATAATCTGAGATTCAGCTTTCTTTTCTTTTTCTTTTCTTTTCTTTTCTTTTCTTTTCCTTTTTTTTTTTTTTTGGCTATATTGGAGTATACATGTCATTGGCTTATTTCTCCCTGCCAGCCTCCACTCGCAGGTCAGGCGTACCATGCAGAGCAGGATGATGATTCCCTCCAGTCCGGGCTTCTCCTACAAGGATTCCCTGAAGAAGTCTATATTCATGCTCTGAATAATTTCTCCCTAGCTACAAGTCCAGCTTCGGTGTGGATTCAGAGTAGCCGATGTAGTTCATGGACTTATGTGCTTGTTCCAGCAGCTAGAGCTTTTCGTGGTCCCATCGATTTGCCACCACACGGCTAAACTGCCTTCATATAGGTCTACAATCAAGAATCTCAGGTTCGCAGGCAAATTATCGTCGAAGCATGATAGTTCTGAGAAGGCTCCTTTCGCCCGGATCCGACCCGAATTGTCTTGTCGCCATTCCCCATTCAAATGCAGTGTATCCTCTTCAATACGCGTGTTCAAAGCGACCTGTTGGAGTCGTAAAGCCGACCTTTCATGCGGATGCCGACTCAAACCTTGTACACTGCATTTACGACGCTGATCACGTTCGTGAGTCTATACACCTCCTGCTGGACTACTGGAACAAATATAAAACCCCAGTCCAGCACCAACTTAGCCCACACGAGCTCTAAGTGGTGCGGGACCTGATCAACCATGGTGCGCGAGTCAAACCGGACACCGAGTTCGCGCGGGAAGAACTGACATATTTGATGAAGGCGGTCCGCGTGGGTAACACGGCGCTGCTGAACACCCTCATTAGGAATGGCGCGAGTCTCCGTGTGGAAACGAGGGAGCGCCATCGCTGTCTTAACAGTAACCTTGCAGTGTGCTGGTCACCACTTGCCGCCGCCGCAGGTATAAGAGAGCCGGAGAGCACGACGCGATTGCCATTAGGCTTGAAGAAATTCTGCTGCAGAAGCTATCTGGATGATACCCTAACATCCTGCAGAACATTTTTTGGGTATTGATGTCGTCTTTTCGGCCACACAGGTGTTTCCTCTGCCCCTAAGGGCTCAGGCTTGACGCTGCTCACGAAACTGGGTGCACGGCGGTCCATGCTGCAGCAAACAACGGTATACTAGAAGCTCGCAAATTCCTGGTGGAGTCCGGTATTCCAGTCCACTCGTAAAGACATCGACAGTACATGCTGCGGTTGGCTATGATATCGTGAACGCTAAACTCTAAGCTTTTATCCATTCTTATATCATTAATACTTCTTAAACCCAACATTATCCTTGTCCGGATTGAGCCTTCCGCACAAGAACGTTCTTGGGGCGTAATGAACTGGATGTTTGGAGTGGCAACGTGGGACCAGCCTGGCTTCCGGATCAGCGAGAGACAGTCTGCAATCTTCGCAAGCGGGAGTTTATAGAGAACGTTATAGAGCGCAGTTCTGGAGTCAATGCTGCGCTAAAAGGTAGATAATGTCGTTGGATACCTTGTGGAAGTTGTGTTCTTGCCCCCCTGGGACTGTGGTCGTCTCCGTGCAATAACACTCGCCTTCAACCACAAGTCACTGGCTGTCCAGTTTCTCGTGGCGGCTCTCAATTGACTTTTATTAGGTCGAGAGGGGCCATATCCTACTCTTCTTTCTGATACCATGTTTGCATGGAACATTCAGAGACGACGGTATTCTTATCGGTGGATTCTGGACCGACATAACCTTGGTTTCCTGGGTCTCTAAGCGATAAGCGCTAGACGCAGTATGGCCCGGGATGCCTCACTCCGGAAGGAATTCTAAGAGAAATTGGGGTAGCAGGACAACCATTTAGCTGGAGGGCGTGGAACTCCCGTACAAAATATTCACATGCAGGTAGCCGATTCCCAAGGGGGCATGTGGCCACCCGGCGTGACACTCGGGTGCCATCTTCTGTACCGTGCTTTTTCCTGTCGCCGGCGGGACCAATGAGCGGGTAAACATCAGTCCGCTGGCACCCGTCCGAGCAGACTCAACAGAAGGCACTTCTTTCGGACCCTTGCACGTCCCAAGGTGACCATGATCATCTCTAGGAGGCCCGAGAAGCTTGCAGCGCCCAAGAGACTACGCCTTAAACGTAGGCCTTGTGCCCAAGGAACGGGTCATTGCTTCTAACATAGGTGTGTTTGTTAGACCTTAGGGTTGCCTGCGACTTCCTGTCGGCCGTTTTCCTCCATCAGAAATCTTATCGAGGCTGTTCGTATATGCGCTAAGTCATTAACAGCTCCCACCACCAGTCAACATTCATGGCGCTCGGTCTCTCCTTTTTGTCCAGTCCGGGTTTCCCGCAGCCCAGCACTCGCCAGCTCGCACCAGGTCTCAATCTTCGTCCCTCTCGCAACCTAACCGGCTGCACGCCCTAGACCTATTCCGAACAACCTACATCACCACGGTCTCCTCCACACGCATCTCGGTGCTCGGCCCGACCTTCTCGGGTACGACCCTGCACGGGTACCGAGCTTTTTACTTCAATCCCCTCGAACCACGCATCCATTGGCTGCATGCATCTTCAATCACATTGCTCCGCTTCGTACCTAAAAGCGGGTGACAACTTTTTTTCGGATGCTACGGGTCAGACGCGAGAGCCGAAGTCTGTGCCGAGATTTGGCTCCGGTCGGAGGGATGGGAAAATTGGAGCTTCGCCATGGGTGGAAAGGCCGTTTTTTTTCTCGATTGGTGACATGATATTTTACGTTACCCAAGTTCTTGCGAGCTAGGCTGCTCTTAAATCTTGCAATGTTCTGATCTTAGTATCCACTTATCCTATCCCGACCCCGCTCCTCGAAAGCCCCTCCAACCTGTCCCTCCACACACGATAAGCCTTTCCAAGATGGCGCCCTCTACAACTATTGAGGAGAGCGCCTCCCATGAGAAGAACCTCGTAATGGGAAAATTGAACGATGACTCTCAGGTTCCCAGCGCGGTCGTCCACCGGTCCCTTAACCACAACCCCCCACAGGTGGTCTCCGCGGACGGAACGGCCCTGACTCTTTCCAATGGTCACATCATCCTCGACACCTCCTGCGGCGCTGGCGTGACATGCCTGGGCTACAACAACAAGCGCGTGCGGAATGCCATGATCGCACAGATCGATAAGTTCTGCTACTGCAACTCCATGTTCTTCGGACACTCTGCCGAGGAGGAGCTGGCGACAGAGCTGATCAGGGGCACCGAGGGGACCATGTCCAAGGTGTACTTCATGTGCTCGGGTAAGGGCCTATTGACCCACATCAACTCTTCTCCCAAGGTATGTCTCTGACCGAGAGTTGAATAGGGTCGGAGGCAATGGAAGCGGCCATGAAGCTGGCGCGCCAATACTTCACCGAACTCACACCACCGGAACCAAAACGAGTCAAATTCATCGCCAGAAAGGGATCATATCATGGTACGACATTGGGATCCCTCTCGGTCAGCGGTCACACCGCACGACGGAAGCTCTTCGAGGATATGCTGATGCCGAACATGGGCCGCGTATCGGATTGCAATGCTTATAGGGGGATGAGGGATGGCCAGACGGTGGAGGAATACGTGGCCGAGTTGGCAGATGAACTTGACGCCAAATTCCAGGAGATGGGCCCTGAGACAGTCTGTGGCTTTGTCGCGGAGCCTGTCGTGGGAGCGGTGCGTACTCTGAAAAAAGGGCTGGCAGCAAACGTTGTTCACCAGCTGACTCCTACAGACGTTAGGATGCGTTCCATCGCTTCCAGGCTACTTCAAATCCATGAAGGCTGTCTGCGACAAATACGGCGCCCTCCTCATCTTTGACGGTATGAACTTTTTTCCGCGATTTATAACAGCGTGTTAACAGCCGTAAAGAGGTCATGTCAGGGATGGGTCGCTGCGGAACGCTGCACGCATGGCAGTACGAAGGCGTGGTGCCCGACATCGAAACGCTTGCCAAGGGCCTTAGTAGCGGATACGCCCCCGTCGCTGCGCTTCTAATAAATCACAAGGTTGCCAACACACTCAAGCGAGGATCCGGGTATGCGATCCGCACCGGACACTTTGGATGTGAGCTGACATGGCATCCAGTGCCTTTTCCCACGGGCATACGTACCAGGGCCACCCCGTGGGCTGTGCCGCAGCGCTTGAAGTCCAACGGATTATCCGGGAGGACAACCTCGTCGCGAACGTCCGCGAATGTGGGCTTCTCCTTGAGACCCTCCTGCACGAGCACCTCGACGGCCACCCATATGTGGGCAATATCCGGGGACGAGGCCTGTTTTGGGGGGTAGGGAATCCTGGACTAGGTTTACACTTACATAGGCTAACACGGGATCTAGATCGAGTTTGTGGCAGACAAGACGACGAAGGAGCCATTTCCGCGTTCGTACGACATCGCCAATACGGTCCATACGAGGGGTCTGCAGGACGGCATTAGCCTTTATCCTGGGACGGGTACAAAAGATGGAGTTCTTGGGGATCATGTCCTCCTCGCGCCTGCATATACTAGCACCACTGATGAGATCAAAGACATAGCCTTGAAGGTGAGGGAGACTGTATATCGAGCATTCGAGGGACTTCCTGGTCGAGCACTTTAAACATGGCGATACGCTGTTCCATACAACTCCCGGCCTAATTTCCAGGGTTATTAATAGGATATATATATATATATCACGGGGTATTCAGTGTGGTGCAATGTGCATGGTCATCTAGTGCAGTCAGGAGTTTAAGAGCTCGGAGTGTGCGTAGCCCACATTTACCTGTCGTATCCGAGCTGTTTGGGACTGCACCATAAGACTGGTGTACCCTCGTATTTCACGATGGTAACGCCCCACCCACTTTTTGCAACCAATGCGGGGACATATTCGTCTAACTACTGGGCTAGAAATGATGACTTCTCAGTTATATCTTTAAGATCAGATAAACACACAGACAGGTTACGTTACACTGCCAAGTACGCCATAGGTATTCTTTTAAAGTAAAACCAAGATACGACAGTTATCAAATGCTTTCCTCTCACACTATTCCCTGCATCTACTGGGCCTCATGAGGAGTTACTGTTGTCCGCACATGTAAAAGCGGAGCTTATCTCCCCATTCGCATATGCGTCGATGACCTGCTGGATAACTCCGTACGTCCCGCCGACCATGAGGAACGCCGACAGGAGGATAAGTAGCCAGTTGAGCCAGTACATGACGGCCTTCCAGAATCCACCTGTCCGGTAGTGTCCGTGGTCGTAGATCCACAGGTACGCCGGCAGCCCCAGAGCTAAGGGAGAAAAAGTGAGACTACCCGCTAGCGCAAGGAGGTAGTTGAAAATGGGAATGCCGGACGCGAGGAGAAATGACACGACGGACACCCCGAGGGTGCAAGACAGCCAGACGAACCAGTGAACAACGGAGTCCGACTGCAGGTGCTTCGAGTTCCTCAGGATGCGCACAAAGATGTACTTCGCCGCCACATGGACGTAGACACATGCACTCACGAGCAGGCCCACCAGTCCGACACCATACGCGACCATCTTAACCGTCTGGCCCGCGCTCCCAAGGGACGGCGACGCCACCCACATCCCACAGTAGCGGTACACGACCAGACTGAAGGCCAGGTATGACGCCGTCACGACGCCCATACAGGTGTACACGGCCTTGCTGTAGTCGCGCGGCTTCCGCATCTCGGAGATGACAGGGAGGAAGGCTGAGGTGCCTGCGCCGGAGCAGAAGATTGTTGCGGCGGCAGTAATGCCCTCCACGAAACCTGGGTTGCCGATGACGTGGTAGCCAAGGTCAAAGTCGCCTGTTTGGGGCGCCGCGGCCGGACGATCAACTTGCGTGACTCCCACACTACCTCAACATATTAGTCAAGCAAACAAGAGATGGCGGTGAAGAGGGAGAGCTTACACAACGATGAAGACGGCTACGAAAACGGATATGAACCCAGCCCACGTCAACCACGCAATCTTCTCGAACTTCCTCACACTCGCCAGGATGAACACCGCCGCCGTGGCCACCAGCATAAAGTTGTTCGTGCAGGTGGCGTGGTGCGACAACGCATTGAGGCCCACAGAGGCCCCGAAGATGCCCGAGGCCCCCACGATGGCAAATGTGACGAGGAAGAACACGCCCACGACCTCCCTGAACCAGATGCCCCCAACGACCTCGGCCATGTCGGCGATGGAGTGGCATCCCGCGTGCGCGTTGCGGAAGTTGCCCTGAAGTATGGCGCAGTAGGTGTTCAGGAACTGCCAGCCTAGGACGTTGATTGCGCCGGGGAGGGCGCCAAGGGTGTACATCGCCGAGGGGATAGTGAGCACGCCGGTAGCAAAGATAACTGCAGATGTCACATTGTCAGCAAGAAAATTTTGCAAAATGTGATTCGGGATTGGGAAACCGACGTTTGAGGAAAATGACGGAGGCGTGGACCCAGCTCACGGTACGGAAGTCGACGGCGCCATCCTGCCTCTTGAAAATTTCGCCAGAGTCGTCCGCCTTCTCCGCCTTGCTGGCGTCAATGCTGCTCGTGTCGAGATCCCTTGTGGGCTCGATCACATCTCCGTCGTTCACGGACCCCTTTCGCGACATATTGGATGACCGTTAAATCTCCTATGTTGAGATGGAAGGAAGTTGTCTTGGGTTGAGCAGGAACGTGCGGTTCTCAGGGACGGCGAACAGGTTCGTCATATACCAAGTTCTCACTGTCTGTGCATCCTAGCATCATTGGGACAGGCTCCACTTAACGATAACAGAAAGGTATTTGATTACCGTGTGTCCCAAGAGATATACTTATCTCCCCAGATTACCCCAGGATGACTGGGCCTCGATCCGTGTCATCCACAAAATGGCTTGCTCTGATTGACTCTTCGCGTGGCCAGGATGGACGGCTGTGGAGCCGGCCAAGGCATCCCTATCTGGGGTTTGGGGTAGAAGCTATCGTGGCGAAAAGGAGTCGGGGTAAGAGCGATAAGTACGGGGTGGAGCCCAGGAACAAGTGCCGGGTTGGATTACCTATCTGGGGAATTGCCCCAAATCCGAGCCTCATGGAAAGAACGACTCCAACTTTAGGCCGGACCCACTTGGTCAAGCCACTCGATAATAAATGGTGAATACAAACTGTTACTCTCAAGCTCAAGTCTCGCGATAAGATCAGAATTGAAGGGCTCCGAGATCGCACCTAAATTTATGCCAAGTCCTCCAGGCCTGTTTAAACAGATTTTGATACCAAACCTTCGGGTTCGGGTAACCGAGGGGCTGATATCCATGCTCTACTTGTACGCTGGAGATTCACGGTAGTTTAGTCCAGTAGAAATTCAAGGCACGGAGAGAATTCTGCGCAAAAAATGGTAAATTCGTAAATACACCCGCGAGCTTAGCTCTGGGCTCCTGTCCGTTTTAGGATCTCACCGGGCGCCGCTGGTAGTACGGCTCCCGGCGGCGGGGCGTTCTTCTGTTTGAACTCCGCCGCAACCTCCTCCATAGTGACAAACTCCACACCCTCATGTTTCTTAAAGTACTCAATGAGCCTATCCACGCAAATAGTTAGCGAAGCTCCTTAACTCTCCTCGTCCCTCTCTAATGACAGCATAGGAACCACATCGGACATACCTCTCATGCATCAACAGCACCTGTGGTCGCCCGGAAACATCCGGGTGCACCGTAATCGGAAAGATAAACTCATCGTACTCCCGGTAACAATAGTCGAACTGGTCTCTCCACAGCTCCTCGATGTCACGCGGGTTCACGAACCCGTGGCTGTTGGGCGCGCCCTTGATGAAGAGCATGGGCGGCAGGTCGTCGAGGTACCAGCTCGCGGGAATCTCGACCAGCCCCGTCTCCTGGCCCTTGATGAGCGGCTTCATCCACTCGGAGGCCTTCTTGGAGTAGTCGATATTGGTCCAGGTGTCACCCGTGCGGAGGTAGTAGGCCTGGCAGTCGTGGTGGGACATACTGTGGTCGTACTGAATGCCGTAGTCGAGGAGCAACTGCGCGCCCTCCTTGCTCGTCTCCCACCTACATCACTCGTTAATCTTTGTTCCGTAGTATGACTGTCTTTATGGACCTGTGCACTTTTGCTAAGAGGCGAACTTACCACGGCGCCACGCTCCCCCGGGGCGGCTTCCCCACAAACTCGGTGAGCATCCGGTAGGTCTTGTCCAGCACGTCCCGCTGCTGCTCGATCGACATGTCGGTCGGGTTTTCGTGCGAGTAACCATGCAGGCCGATCTCGTGGCCCGCGTCACGCACCGCGGCCATGTCCTCCGGGAAGGTCTCAAGGCTGTGGCCGGGGATGAACCAGGTGGTTTTCATGTTGTACTTAGCGAACAACTTGAGCATGCGCTGGACACCGATAGTTCCGGCGAAGAGGCCTGTTGTCCTGGTTAGCGCTGCGGCACTTCATGTTGCGATCTGAGCGATCTGTCGCTTATCGCCTATGAAGCCAAAGATATGGAGGCCAAGCTTGTGAGCGTCAATACGCACCTCTGCTAATGTCATTGCTAGACTCCTGACCCCCATAAGAACCAAGCCAGCCTGATACGGCGTCGACATCGACGCCGTAAGTGATGAGAACGCGCTTCTTGCCCATGATTCTCGTGTGTGAGACGTTCTAACGAATTTCTGGTGGTGAAGATGATTTTGGTGAGAGGATGTTGTCAGCGGGAAAGCCGATGACCGTCAGCAATGACGTTGGGGCAATTGAGGAGGACTAGGATTCCCCGCATAATCGCTCTCTTATCCAACGCATGGCGTTCCCTCTTCGGGTGATCGGAGTACCAAGAGGCGGGGTATCCCGGTGGGGCTCGCTTCTGGAACGTATTAATGGTACGTCAAGCTTTAATCCGGACTACGTATCTTGCTGGGGTAATTTGTTGGTACCTCAGTTGGGGTCACTGATAAGCGTTGGAGCAGGCTGAAGGGAGGAAAAGCTGTAACTATTGGCAGAGCTAACGCTAGTGCCAGACTTGAGAGACCGGTCCATCTTGGAGGGAACGAGATATCAAAGGAATCAAGCTCAGCGTTGTTCACTCAGTGTCATACGATATAACAAACGATTCATGCGCCCCACTACTAGACTGCCTATCATTCTTCCGCTATTTGCACAACCAATCGCCCCTTGAACGAAGCTTCCTTATACCTCTCTACAATACCAGGAATCTCATCAAACGAAACAATCGTGAGCTGTGACTGGATATCATGCCTTTCAACAATCTCCATCATCCTTTCTGTAGACTCTGTATCCGCGACGTAGCTCCCCCGTATCACCAGCTCCCTGAAGGCAATGATCTCGGAGTCGAACTTCCATCCTTCAGGAGGCAGACCGAGCACGACCAGTACGCCCTGTATGCCCAGGAGCGTGAGGGCCCACGCGTTTGCTGCAAGGGAGTCTGTACAGACCACCGCGGCCGAGAGTCCCTCGCCGTTCGTGAAGTTATGTATCTCGGCGGCAGCATTGCTTGGGTCCGTAGAGTCTACCACCAGGTCCGGCAGAAGCTCCTTGTTCGCGACCTCAGTCGCAAGCTGCCTACCAGCTGGTCGTGTGTCGACCGCGACGACTCGGTAGCCCATCGCTTTTGCGAACTGAATACCCAAATGACCCAATCCGCCAATCCCCACGATTGCTACTGTATTTCCTGGTTGCAGACTAGTCGTTGCCTTCTCCAGGGCTCCCCAAACCGTAGCCTAATGCCGAATATTAGTACCAGATAATACATCGTTCAGGGGTTGTCCTTGAATTCCTAGAAACTTACCCCGGCACACATCAACGGCGCCGCCTGTGCAAAAGGAACACCCTCCGGCAACCTCACCGTCGTGCTCGGATCCGCAACCATGTACTCCGCAAACGCCCCATCATGTCTAAATCCGGCCGTCTCCCTCCTCTCACAGAATCTCGGGTCAAGCTTGCCTTTCACCCTCCGCCGTAATCCGCACCCGGGACATTCGCCGCACGCGCGCTTGAAGTTGAGGACCCCGACTCGGTCACCAACTTTCCAGCTGCCGGTGCATTTGGGTCCGACTTGGGCGATTACGCCGGCTGGCTCGTGAGAGGGGATCATAGGGAGAGGGGCAGGGAATTGGCCTTGGAGGACTTGGAGATCAGAATGGCAGAAGCCGGCAGCATGGACGCGTATGAGGAGCTCATCGTCTCTAACATCAGGGATCGGTTTATGTCCTGCGCGGTAAGGTTTGTTATACTGCTTTCATGTCAAAACGTGTTTTGTGATAGCTGGGTAAGGAGACGACATCCTTAGAAGAGAGCGATCACGTACTTCATGAAGTTGAGCTGCCCGCATCGATTGCGGATTGTTCCGGGACGACGCCATTGCTCAAAAATGCTTATTGATTTTGGGAGTAGATAGTTTCCACTATGGTTTTCTGGCCTTCTGTACGATCACCGTGGTGCTTGACACAGGCTACTCAACAGGTGTCTAGCTATGAAGGGAGGATATCTATGACGTACCCGTCACACCGGAGCTTACACATGGGGTACATAAGGAGGGCCCGCTCCTGTTGGAGCAAATCAAGGCGGGGCCGCCCCCTGCCACACAAAGTCATCGGTTAGCCTATCAGCTCGGCACTAGTCTCCAAATCCGACCGTGGAGGCTTCGGCCCGCTTCCCCCGAGCTCCATTTTCCATCCGACTGCTGAGCAGTACGTAAGTAATCAGGGTGCATTAACCAAACATCATTTCCCTTGGTCAATAAAATCTAAGTTCGGGGGCGTCCATTTATCTTCCTGCCTGTGGGTATTATGCAGGCTTTATAGCAACTCGGCATCAAGTTCTTGGTCCCAGATACACCCAGAGGCACAGGAAACCCCGTCTAGCATTCCTATCGCGTGGACGAGGCCGCCAAGACAACCGTCCGCAAGCCTCTGGCTATACGTAGAAACCATGTCGGTCTTCTTCAAAGAAATATCGCCGTGCGTATCTATACCCAGCAACCCCCCACGAGGCATATCGACGACTTCTAACCAGGCCCCCAGCGACAATCCCGTCAAGAAGGGCGACGCGGAGGCTCTCCTCGAGAAGCATCTTGGCGTGACCCTTAACCCGAAAGAGTCATCTGACTACCATGAGCTCCTAGCCGCTGTCCATGACTGCGCAGAGCACGTCTCCAGCCTCCCGGACTATCAGCCCGTCCCGGATGAGACGCGGTATCCCCGTGAGAACATCCGCCTCCCTCAAGCAGACGAGCAACTCCACGGCGCGGCATGGGCGCACAAGTTCCTAATCCGTGGATCGCGGAGCGACAAAGACCACGTACCGCACCTAGAAGGGAAGACAGCTTGTATCAAGGATTGCATCGCCGTGGCTGGCGTGCCGCAGTTCTATGGTACCGACGCATTCCCACCATGGACGCCAACGACGGATGCGACCGTTGTGACCCGTGTTCTTGATGCTGGAGCAGATGTGCTTGGTACAGCGACGTGTGAGCACTTTTGTAACTCGACAGCCTCTTTCACGAGTGCTCAGGGGACGGTGGAGAACCCACATGGAAAGGGGTACTCTGCCGGTGGAAGCACCTCCGGAGGAGCAGCTCTCGTGGCAGCCGGAGATGTCGATTTAGCTATTGGGACGGATCAGGGCGGGAGTATCAGGGTCCCTTCGGCGCTCTGCGGATGTAAGTTCATCCGTTATCTCTCATTCACCGATTAGATCCAGCCCTTTCCCTTGCTTTCCTATTCCCTTGGCAAATATGGCCGCGCGGTACTAATTCCTTACCTTTTAATAGGCGTCGGATTGAAGCCCACTCACGGACTGGTCCCGTTCACGGGAATAACAAGTGGTGACGCAATCGATGACCATGCCGGACCCCTCGCCCGCTCAGTCCTAGATGCAGCAAGGTGTCTGGATGCCCTAGCCGGATACGATGGCATCGATGACCGGTCTCTAGGCGCGGGGAAGCAAAACTCTCACAACTTTACCTCGTCTCTCCAGTCCAGTGGAAGCGAGCCTCCAAGCCTTTCCGGTCTCAAGATAGGCATTCTAACCGAGGGCTTCTCGCAAAGCGTGATACACCAAGACATAAAGTCAGTTGTTCGCTCCGCCATCCGGCACTTCGAACAACTAGGGGCAACAGTAGAGGAAGTCTCAGTACCAGACCATCTCGAGGGTCCCTCCATATGGACGATCCAGCAGCGCATCTCCGGCGCCCTCACAGCTCTAGGAAAGGCCCACGGCCGCCGTGGCCTTAGTCTCACTGAGTTTGACAACGCCCGCCTCCCCTGGACTCCCGAATCGTTTTCGCGCCTGTTTCCCTCTACGAAAAACACCATTATCAATGGACTCTATCTCCTAGAGAAGTTCCCCGGGCTGTATGGCCGAGCGATTAACGCGGGTCGGCGGATCCGCGATGCGTATGAGAAGGTGTTTGAGAGGGTTGATGTACTGGTTATGCCCACTACGCCGTTCGTTGCGCCGAGGCATGGCAACCGAGATTCGTCTCCTAAGGCGACTTTCGAACCGAGTGTTGGGATGACGAGTAATACGGCGGTATTTAATGTTACAGGACATCCCGCGCTGTCTATTCCCGTCGGAACGGCACCCGCGGGAGATGATGAGAAGGTTCTTTTGCCAGTTGGGATGCAGATTGTCGGGGGACTGGGGCAGGATGGGAAAGTGTTGAGAGTGGGACACGCTTGGGAGTCGAACTTTGACTGGAAAACTGCTCCACCTGCGCGCTCGGTGGTGAATGGCCACTCAAAGGCCAACGGGGTTAGCAATGGACATGTTTGAATAAGAGTACGAAAAGGGAGTATGTTCGCACTTTTAGAACGCGCGTCGACGACGGTATATTCAAGCATAACCTATAGACATTGGGTAACGAACACAGGCCCTTGCAATTCATACAATAGAATCGGCCTTCCATTCTTTTTTCTTAGACTCGTGGTTATCATTTTAGGTAATAGGTCGGTCTCTGGGGCATAGTCTCAACGGGGAGATACGAGCATCCAGCCTTGAGCGACGTCCACTTCCGGTATGCCCCTCACATACAACCACAGAGCCTAACATAATTGTATGACGATACTATCCCAACACTTTAAGCCTAGTGAAAATGGAAAGACTAGATTTCGTGGTATTAGTTAATAGTATATCCCCCATCCACCACTAAAGCATGTCCCTGGATAAACGACGCCTGATTAGAACACAAGAACAACACCGCATCCGCCACCTCCCCCGGCTTCCCCATCCTCCCCATCGGTGCGATATTTACAGCCGGTCTTAGTCGCTCCGTTACTTCCTCAGAGCCAGTCGTCATGGGCGTCTCGATCACGCCCGGGCAGACGCAGTTAACCCTGATTCCGTCACGGGAGTAGTCGATCGCGTCGGCGCGGGTCATGTTGACGATGGCGGCTTTGGACGCACAGTAAGGGGCTATTTTCATTCGATTAGTATTCCCCGCCGTTTCGGTTAAACGTTTCCTTGCACATACCGGCGCCTGGCCGAGCGACGATGCCAAGCTGACTCGCGATGTTGACGACGGCCCCCCTCTGCCCAGGGTGCGCCTCGAGCGGCTCCTGCTTCACCATTTGCCCAAGTGCCGCGCGCGATGAGAGCCAGGTTCCTCTGTAGTTTACCCTATTGATCTTATCAAAGGCGCTTACAGGCGACTCTGATGAGCGAAGGTCGTTCCCGAGGATACCCGCGCAGTTGACGGCATAATCGACGCGGTGGAACGCCTTCGTGGCTTCTGCCATTAGGGAGTCGACGAAGGACTCATCTGAGATATCGCCTGGGCGTGAGGTTACCTGGGCTCTGGGGTTGATGGCTAGGATAGCATCGTGGGTGCGAGCGAGTGAGTCCCGGTTGATGTCAGTTATGGCGAGACGGGTGCATCCTGACTTTGCGAAGGCCTTAGCAACCGCGGCGCCGATTCCTTTGTTGCGAGTGATGTGAGTACAAGTCATGAAATCTGGGCGACGTTATGCCTCACCTGTGCCGCCTGCGCCGGTGATGAAGGCCACACCCGGGAATCTTGGTAGTACGGAGGCCATCTTTCCGCTCATTCGCCTTGGGTTCCCGTTAGTTTCAGTTATGCTGCATAGCTTGTGTCAGGCTCACCAGAGGATAATACGGCGCTGTTCCCAGGTTTTGTCTGAGTCAAATACGCTGCGTCGCAAATAAGCCGCAGACTACCCTGATGATGTAATTGACCGGCCGACGGAGGTAAAATCTCAAAGCGTGTCCTATCTCAGTATCACACCTCCAGGGTAGCGTATATCACGAAACTACGACCAAAGTCCGTAGCCGAGTTCGGTGATAGAGGGGCCCAACTCCGGTACATTTGGGATTCGGTTAGGATATGCCGGAGGCCCCAACACTAGTGCCATCTTTACCTATCACGGTTTAGCCCAAGTGGAGGTCAAGCCCCTTCGCTTGCCAATAGTGCCGAAGACCCCGCCTTATCAGGAGATTGCCGTTGGAGACTAATCATCTCCATCTCCAACGCAAAAGTCTCAAATAATTCTACCCCGACGCGATGTCTCCAACCCACATCCCCGCTTAATCTCTCCAAACCTCCGGTCTCCAACTCCTCCTTGCCTCCGAATCCCATCGGGACTCCATGATGTATCAGACAACGGGGCTCCCTCCGGCCGGTGATGCAGCGCACCCTGCGAGTGACCCCACGCCGGAACAACCACCCCTCAAACGGCGCCGGAGGCGCGCGGGGGATCCCCGTTTGTGTCCCCACTGTGGGAGAACCTTCAAGCGCACCGAGCATCTGGAACGCCATGTTCGAACTCGTACGTGCTCCCTGCCTGTGCCCCGGCCCTCCCCCAAGATCAACCCCCGCAAGTCCAGGCTACCCTTGATTTGTGCGGCGAGTATGGGCTGCCACTGAGCGCTGCTACCGTTCCGGGTCTCAGTCGGCAAGGCGTGACTGACGTCCCGCAGATACGAAAGAAAAGCCTTTCCTTTGCGGATGCGGGTCCGCATTCACACGCCGGGACCTGCTAACCCGCCATCAACGCATTGCCCTGCATGAGGGCGCTTCTGATGGACCCTCGCCGACCGGCGCGGCGGAGCACAACCCGTCAGAGCTGAATCTGCAGGCCGCTACCCCGGCCTTTTCGCTCCCCAATATGGGCGTGAACCACTGGGGTGACCATCAGCAGCAGGCTCCCAGCCGGATCAACCACCAGATTAATGAGAACCATTGTGATGGGCGAGACCGGGAGGAGATCTCCCAATCCTACCACCAGGATCTCCTCTCTCCACAGCTCTTCGACGGTGGTGCGTTGTAGCCCCTACGAACTATCTTCTGTTTTGTCAACTAACGCAACAGCGTTGCCAGGGCAAGACATCATAGGATACGACCATTTTCGGGAGTTTGCAAATTTCCTGGACGGTGTTGGCCTGCCCGCCGAGTGGAGTCCCTACCTCCAAACTTCGGAGCGGGACCACGAGCTTCCGGAGCCAGCGCTGCATGATTCTCGGACTGCGGCGGGAACTCCGGCTGGCAGGCCCGGTGCCTCTCGTCCGGGGACGCCGTTTAGCCCGTGGCTGCCGTCTGGCCCTGGCGCCAACCGCATATCAGCCAGTCTGACCGAGAACAGTTTGTGAACCTAGATCCTGGAAAATATAAGGCAAATAAGAATGGAGACATGCTAACCCAGTAATCCTGCCCCAAAGGTTGTCGCGTCGACACCAAGCATAGGGTAACCGACGACCAAAGGGCACGCCTCAGTGCTGCTCTTGAGACATTCCGGGACGTCGTTGGCCCGGACTTCAAGCTTCCCTCCCGCCACACCCTCACCCGTTACATCACCTCCTACTTCGAGGGCTTTCACTCGCACATGGTCTTCATCCACCACACGTGGCGCGTCAACGAGGCGCCCCCTGAGCTCGTGCTGGCCATCTCCGCAGTCGGGGCGCAGTACTGCTTCGAGCACCGCAACTCAGAGCGGTTATTCTATGCCGGAAAGGCGATACTGATGGCGCGGCTACGCCGCGAGGCAGACAGATTTGGGCATGAGGCCGTCTCATTCCTCGGGATTCATGACTGTGCGTCGTTGCATAGGTCACCGAACGGATCGTCGTCTCGAAATACACAGATTGATCCCGAGAAGTGGGAGGTAATGGATACAGTACGGACGTTGATCAACCTCATGGGCTACGCGACGTGGGAGCCAAAGGAGATCCTCCTCCGCGAGGCGTTCGCTCTCCAATCGCTCCTTGTGCAAGTCCTCCGCAGTATCGGCCTGACGGAAGACCCTGAACCGGAATATCCTCCACCATCCGAAGACCCGCATACAGCGTGGCTGGCGTGGATACGAGAGGAGTCCACCCGCCGCGCGAAGCTCATCGCCTTCTCTTTCTTACACATCCACAGCGTGGCCTACAACGCCTACCCCGTACTCCGCAGCAACGAGGTTCACCTGAGACTACCCTGTCCCACGAGGGAGTGGAATGCGCCGACGGCCGCCCACTGGAAGGCCGCGGCACGGGAGGCACCTGGCAGGCAGCTTCTCTTCCAGGATGCGCTTTCGCTTCTGCTAAGGGATGGAGGGGGCGCGGCACCGTTGGACCCCATCCCTACGCCTCTGGGAAACTACGTTCTCTTGCACGGCCTGCTACAAAGGATCTACATCGTTCGAGATCTCTCGCTTCCGCTGGCGGACCAGGCTGCATCTTTACCTGCAGAGGAGGTAGAAAAGCTAGAGTAAGACAAGACCATCACAGGCGCTAAAACTAGGGGTGGAGTCAATTGCCCTCTGCTTACATTTGCTAACTTGCACAATAGACGTGGCCTCCGCTCGTGGGCCTCGGGCTGGCAGCAAGCCCCAGAATCAAGTCTTGACCCCAACAACGAAAGTGGACCTATCCCCTTTACCTCCAGCTCGCTCCTCGGCCTCGCCTACGTGCGGATACACCTCGACATAGGCCCCCACCGCCGCCTCGAGACGCGCGATCCAGAGCTCGTAGCCGCCGCGCTGGCTCGTTGTCCTGGGGTACGGCGGTGTGATGGCGTGGTGTCGGCGCTTCTTTACGCTGTTCATGCGCTGAGCATACCCGTTAGGTTGGGTGTTGATCGCGTGGCACGCAGTCAGGCTTTTTTCTGGAGTGTTAGGCACTCACTTTCGGGGCTGGAGTGTGCTGTGCTGTTGAGCAAGTGGTTATCGTCGATTGCGGGCGGGAGAGGCCCGCAACTTAGCGGTATGTAGTCCCCCTTTTTCTCTTGTGTTTTTGTTTCATATGGCCATTGCACTTTCACCTTTCCGGTCGCACCTAACGTTGTGATGTTCCATCCACCTCAGATAGCGAAGACCGCATCCTTCATTGGGTGCGATGCATAGTGGAGGAGGCCTGGGCGGTGGTGGATTTCGAGGACGGCGAATCCGAGTTCCGAGGCGACCCGGGAAGTCTAAGTCTCGCTGTCCTGAAGATATGGGCGCACTTCTTCAAAGGGAATACCCAGTGGCGGTTCATCAACATGATTGGCTTGAGCCTAGAGAAATATCGCGAGATGCTCGTGAAGGAGGCTGAAGAGCGGCCTGATGGCGGATAGGGTAGCAGCGATGGTTGTTGGTTGTTACTTATAGTGATAACAAGTATGTCAGGAACTAACGGCGTGTATACTAGCGAATATATGCTGGAAAATGCATACTCCCATTTCCTCCTGGTGGCCCGCCAGTATTAGCAGGCATCGTTTTGTAGGACTTGAACAATGCTCCGGACACCGTGATCAGGGTACCTGGGCTACCGTTCGAAGTAGTTTAACCGTGGATCTGGTCTTTCTAGGCAAAGGTAGTAACCGTGACTCTATTCATATGTTTTCAGGCATCAATAAATGGATATGCATACACTAATGCATGGTCAGCATCAGTAAATAACCGTTGCCGGTACAGTCATGCCCGGACATATCAGCTTTAGCGCCCATGCATGATATCCAGCTGAACGGCCGCTGAATGGGTCAACATCTGTGGGTGTGATTCCAGGTGACATTGGACAGAAAAGCTCATATCAATGCCACTCCCGCTTCAGCCGCTCCGCAGGGGGTGTAATGGGTGGAGAGCATATACGCACTGCTCATGGCTTGCCGAGGGCGAAGCGGAGAGGGGAATATGCCGCACTGCTAGCGTATCAGGTGTGATAATTTTGTGACATACTCTCCTTGATGTAGTTAGTGGAGGCTCATTTCAAGGACAAGCAAGGGAGACTACAGAGTGATGTTCTGTCAGCAAATTTACCCTTGCGGGGTCAGGCTTCTATGATAGACAATGGCATATGCCTAAAGGGATATAGGTATATGTACATACATGTTGGTGGACTGATTACGCCAACAGGGGGGGGTCATTTTGGTCATACGACCGACAGTACGCCCAGAGTTTCAGCTATATGCACAGGCACTTGCATGGACGTTCACTACCAGGCACTAAAGAATGACCGGTCCAAAGTTTGTAGTAACTTCAGTGCGCACACCTAGCCTACATGGTTACTCATGCTCTTCGCGGTCGTAATTTCATGTGGTGCACTGCCTTGACTCCTTTAGGATTCGATATCTCCTCATCCCTGACCATCTGGTCAAACATTACTCGATCCGCCAATCTTGACGCACGAGCTCCTCTATCGTCCAACGCATCTAGAAGGGCATGGGGTTCTGTCCAGGATGAGCCAAAGTCCACGATCTTCCCGTCCCGATAGTTATCTAATTGAATATCCATATTGTATATTCCCTGGCCATTCAGCATCGAAATACCAGCAAGGATTTTCTGTAAGCTGTTCCCATTGACACCAGTGTCTGAGGACGCGAGATCCTTAACGATGGCTCTCGCTCTGCGTCCTCCGATTGTGGTGTTTTGATAATCTGGATCGACCCTGTCTAGCCCAAGGTCGATGTTGCGGTCGTTTAGGATTTTCTGGTCTTTTGGCTCCAAGAAGAGGAAACCGTGGCAGCGTGTAGCAACGTTGGCTCGTAAAGTTCGCTTCTTCACGGCTTCGTTGATTCGGCCATAGGCTCGGCACTCGGCGTAGAATGGGTCGGTATAATAGGCTGCCGTATTTAGTGGGGTGTCTTCGCCCATTAAAGGCCCCCAGAAGTACTCGCTACTCATCGGGTCGTAAAACTTGAACTAAATCCCCCTTAGGTCGTTAGTTTATGGCAATTGGGGGAACGGGGATTTCTCATCACTGCCACTTGCAACTTTGATCGCGTATTCCCGGCCACGGATCAGAGCGCGGAAGACATAGCCTTGAGTTGGACTGCCATCCTCCTCCTCGTCAAGCCTCTGAAGCCATTGAATACGGGAGTTGTGATGCTGGAATAAGCCAAGCTTCGGGCCGCTACACGGTGGCAGCTGCCTTGGTATTGGTTCGGCATGTTGTGGCATGCTGGAACAGAAACGACGAACATGGGTAGACTGATCTGTAGATATGATGATCGGAAGACTAATTCCCCGTCCGACATCTTTATAGCTCGTAGCCCTTTTTTCCAGCGGCCCGACATGCGGAACCGGAAACTAGGGACGGCCCGAGTGGCTTGACTGAGGATGGTATGACAAGGGATCACAAGGCCTGCCACTGACCAATTGAACGACATGTTACACAAGCATCAGTATTAAGACGCAAGACGCGCCGCCCGTTGGTTCCCGATTTGGTGTGATCGAGTGGGGGCTTAGAGCCTGGCGGCATCAGAGACATCTTTAAATTGGCCAGGTTTATCCCTCAAGTGGTCCAGTGGCAGATTTGGGTCTCAGCTTTGTCTTACCTGGCCTTGATCGTCATTACAGGCACACTTTACCCCTTACCAAATAATAGCCCGCTTCCCCTTTTCGGGTTCACCAATGGCGCAACAAGCCGTGGCCACATCAATACTCGAGTTACTTACGCATCCAAACCCGCGTGTATTGCACGAAACGCCAAAGAGTAAAACAAACAGTCGTGGTCCGAACTGGCACTGTCCCGCGCAGCTCAAAAGATGGGACGAATTCGATGACCCGAGCGTTTTGGAAACAGTATTCGGGGGCCGCCTGATCCGGGAGGCCCGTCGTGGAGACAGACAGCTTCCGCCATACCCTTTTTTACACGCGCAAGCTGACCGCATAATCCGTGACGAGAAAGGCACACAAAATCTGATCCACAAATGGAACCACAGCATCGTCACGGCAGCACTTGACCCTGTCCAGCATGAATTCCACCCACTTATCTGGTGTAAAGGGCATCCCCCGCGGACAAAAGAATACTCCGAAGCCCCGCTACGGCAACAGAAGAATAGGGTGCAGCCATTACGGAAATGCTCCGCAAGAGCACGAGAGCCCAAACTACAATCATTGTCGAGGTTGACCTCGGATTCTGGATCCATCCCCTGGACATCGCAGCATTCTGGTGCTGACCTTGTTATTGCGTCTTACAATGAAGAGAGGTTTCCCAAGGAATACAAACCTGCGACTAAGTGGAGGAGTGAGTGGATGGCTGAGCGTAGGCTGATCGACGAATCCGGCGAGTGGCGAGATGACACCTGTCGGATCGACAACTTTGCCTGGCCTGTTAGACAGGCGTACACTTACTCCATCCAGAACATGTGTCGTTACGGCTGTATTCTTACATGTAAGGAAGCTTTTATTTTCAGAGTGAAGCCTCGTGACGAGGAGCCCGGTATGTTTCCTTCTAACACCCCCGTCCTAAGGTCCTAGAGATACTGATTAAACCAGAAAATGGCTCGCAGGACCCCAAGCTCCTACGAAGGCAGCTCATTTATAATGGGTTGATGGAGTACGTCTCCATTCCCTGGGACAACCACTGGGAGGGAGGTGAGGGGGTCCGAGAAACCTGGACCGTCAACCTGGCTCTTTGGTTTGTTCATATATTGGCAGGGAACCATTACGAAGCGCGCTGGGGATATGAGCGCCTGGAGGATGAAACACTAGTGATGCCAGCGGCGGTCGAGGAGGAAACTGACGCTGACGCTATTGACGCTCGCAAGGGTGAAAATAGGGATCCGGACCAAGATGATGATGAAGAAGAAGAAGAGAGAAGTCTATCCAGTGATTCTGATGAGTCGGAAGCGACCATACCATTTCACATCAGCCCAGGCATGAAGCGCAAGAGGGACTCGGAAGAGGAGGAGGAGTATCATCATTCTTTCTCGAAGCGACAGCTTCTACAGGTATAGATTTTGACGGGAGCTCAATTTCTACTGGTGTTTACGAGATGATATTGAAAATCTTGGGTTTCGTGATGACAAGGGATGCTTGATATGTAGTATTGCTAGAAACATTGAACAAAACTCCGTTCTTAATCGAATCTGCCTCCCCCAAGTAGGTCCACCTCTCGGCACCCCTCCTCCACCCAGCTTCTCTTTTCGCAACTATTTTCGCGTAGAAAAAGAGACGGGGAGTCTTTATTAACTATACGTAGTCCTACGATGTTCGTTATTCATACGCGGGTCCTGAGATATGCCCGCGGTGTTGCGAATACTATTGGAACACCCATTGCGGCAATCACGCAAGCCAATGGAGGTAACCGTGGAGATATAAGCGGAAAATCTATCAATGCCTGGGACTGGGCGATACGTAATTTAAACTGTGGCCGAAGGTTACACCAGGAGTATTATCTCGGCCCGTGTTCTCGTTCTGTCCAATTGGATGCTTCAGATGTGTTGCGCGGGATATGTGTGACGCATGGGTGTGAGCTGAAAAGGGTTGGTTGGGGGAAGGGGGGGAGGTCGGGAGTCCGCCCTCTTCCCGCGCCAAGGGCATGGCCTAGAAGCTATGGTTGCCTTATGACATTATGTAAGGCTCCTGAGAAGGAAACGCAAACCTGGAGGAGGTGAACGAGAGTAGTGGGCTGACGAACAAGGAAAGGGAAAGTAGAAGAAACACGAACGATTTTAGGCGAGAGGTGGGAAGACTGGGGGATGCGAAGAGGGGTTTCACGATCTCCAACATTGTAATATCCAACGGTCGAGATCTTCAGTACAAGGCCAAGCCTTGGTAACCAGAGTGTTGAGCAATCTTGTGCTTTATTGCCTACTAGTGGGTGTGGAACACCCCTAACGCATGCTACTGGACTACCTGTCCCTCCACTAATCTCTCCGCCGGCCCGCAACATCCCGCAGCTTCCCACAATGGGTTATACGCACAGGCCGTATCCCGATATACAACTTGGCGTCACAGTTCTACGAGGATACTGTAGACATGGACGCTACTAAGGAATTAAAAACAGGGCCAGTCCGCGCAGGCGCCGCGGAAACTGCGGAAGGAGGAGGGGTGGTGGGAGCATAACGCGCGGGGGATCGGATCAGTTGCTTATTGTCTTTGTCTAAAGGGACTCGCAGCCGCGAGCCCCTGTGTTTACTTGTCGTTATTAACACGATGCAATCCGATATGTTTACCTAAGTTAGACAGTGCTAGTCGTACGGCAGTTTCTGCCCCGGAAGGTTCTGCCAACATAGACCCTGATATTTCCGTAGACGGAAGAATAAAGGGATTACCACCAAGGAGGAGACAATTGGCCACTGACGAAACATTCCCCGGATTTGACACGCCTAAAAAGGGTAACAAAAAACCAGCCTATTATATTTGGGGAGCGTGTGGGTAGACATTCTCCAAAAGCCTAAGGCATAAGGATATGAAAGTAACAAAACCCCCCGCCCCTTTTGGAAAAAGGTTACAAAAGAGGGAAAAGTGAAGGGAATGACATTAGAAACCGAATATAATCCTGGTGATCTAGTATCTGATCTTAATAACGGGGAATACACTTCTTGCCCCCCTTGTGCCTCTCCATATTGAACTTCTTCCCTCGGATCCATTCCCCACAGATGGGACATGCCGAACCCCCTCCTGAGCCGTGACGACTTGTGACATGCTCCCGGACACCTTTCTGTTCGGCTGCTGTGAAATCGCAATAGGGGCAGAGAACTGGTCTGGCGTGAGATTTCGCATGGGATCGGACTTCAGACTTGCGCTTGAAACCGTTGGCCTGGCATCCCTCCCAGACACAATAATACGAGCCGTCCGTCGCCTGCAGAATGTATTTCCGTTGGTTAAGTATCTCAACTTGATGGGGATCTTCTTGGTACTTTTGCTTCTTATGTTTTTTCTGTTCGCGACTCGCTCTGATTTCTTTCTGCGCTGGCCGGTCATTTCGCTGATCTTGTGCCGGCTAACGCATGTTGGCAGTATCAAGGTAGCCAGGCGGAAAGAAAGTAGAGGTGTCGGTCGAGTCCATTGTGGACGCTGAAACCGGCGATAGCGGCTCGATACGCTCCATAGTGACCGGAAGAATGGGGTCGCCAAGGCCATGGAGCGATGCACCTAGAATGGGCTCGGGCCATTTGCCAATCTCCGACTGGGATACATGGATCTTCCCAAGAAACCCCGGGTCGTCGAGAGCCTGTACCGGCTCAAGACAACTCGGGTCTCCAGGGACCGTCTGCCAATATTCGGAGATCAGGGGGTTAGGTGTCCCGTCTGGTGAACTTCTGATATACAAGTCCCACAGTTCTTCAGGACTAGATGACATATAAGTCGTCCTCGACATGATGCATATCGACAACCCTTTTGAGTGTTCCGCTGTCAAGAAGCCCGATACCTCACTTAGGACGGATTAGCAGGGGTGCAGACCCGGAATTCACAGAAAAATGACGAGACATACCTCTGAGGGAGCCTAAACCATCAGATTGAATCTTGTCCGTTGGTTGACGGCGAAATCTGGAGGTGGGATTGAGGCTTGACTTAAGGACTTTGGGCTCGCTTGATCCCGACATGGGACGAAAGGAAATGGAGCCCGATACGAGACACATCAGTCATAAATAGTTTTCATTCAAGACTGATATTCTGCATTAAAACCATCCATCTCTCAAGTTGGCTCAGGAGTTTCATCCACAGCGGCACACAGAGAGCGCGCCCCGTGTGCCAGAGGGAATCATGTTCCATCGTCTTTCATTCCAATCGCCCGCATTGACGAATGAACACGGGTACAATTGTCGCTGCCTTAGAGGACCAGCAATATTAGGCCAGAACCTCGTAAGCTCAGTGCTGGGGCTCCCGTCCGATTGGACGCGTGACAGCGTGGACAGCCCCGTTTCGGCCGAATGCGCCTACTTGGGGGCTATAAAACTTGGAAGGGTGGAAGCAGGCAGAAGGGCGGCTGGAGGGTCACCCGTCAAGCTCCTGATCTCCAACGGGTGCTATTGGCTAATCGTGACTTCTCGGGAGAAGAAAACCGCTGATTGATCAGGCTCGCAGGTGGGGCACATGAGATGCCTGATTTCTCGAGGTCACCACAGCCTGCCCGACGTTGCGTGCCTGGTTCCAATTCTTGGGAAGGGGCGCGAACCTAGCTAAGAGCTTTCCTGCATCTATTATCCGGCTCTCGGAGCTCCACGCGTCAAAAGAGGGTAGATATCTCACCAAGACCTCTATTTCTCACAGGGTTAATTTTATACAAGTCAAGAACGTCCCCAAAGCCCGACAATACCTTAGGCTAGGGTAAGAAGCCCTTTGTTTCTCCCGTGGTGCTTTCCCTTCTTCCCACTGATTTCGAGTCTTCACTGTTCTGATATCGCAATAATCGAATCTATTTCGTTTGGGTGGAAAGCCGCTACACACGACCAGGAGAATGTCAGGGATCACAGGAGACCTTTCGAGGGCGAATCATTCCAAATCCCCTATGCAAGTAAGTCCGTACATACGGAGACTATAAATTAGCCTTATTTCTCGGGTCAATCTGGGCAAGGATGACAGGCTCACTCGTAAGAAAATCTATGTACTCCTGGAGCGTGCCCTTCTATTCAAGGGACGTAGCAGTAAGGCCTGCGAGGTAGATTTTTTTTTTGGGTGGGCTGTCGAAGCTCAGCTTCGAGGGCGGCCGCGGCTGTCTGGCCTGGCCTCTGCGTCTTTATCTTGTCCCGCATCTGCGAGCCCAGCTGTAGTATGTCCTCGACGATGATGTTGAGGCACTGCGGGAAGTACATCCGCGTCATCATGATCAGCTCGCAAGTGGCCTGCGGGGCCGTCTGGCCGCTCTGAAGCGCCGGCGCCATGCCACGCATCACCTCGTCGCAGGTGCCTTCCGATATGGTGAAGGAGGCGCCCTGCCCGCCCTCATTGTAGAAAATGGTGTAGGGGACCCCGTAGAAGCCGGCTTTGTGGATGTTGCGCATGTGTATTATGTCGAGAATGAAGCAGACATCGCGTTGTGCGCCGTCGGGTTGTCGCAGTACTACTCAGTGAGGAGGGTGATGGCACGGTGCTTCAGAGTGGAGAGGAGGATGTCTGAAGAAGGGCCCACTATGTCGCGCAGTTCCATTCTGGGATGAACTTGCCTACGTTCCCGAGGGAGGCGCCGAGGGGGCTTGGGGACCTCACCATTTCGGGCGCCGCTCTTATACATTTGGTCCGCTGTCTCTTGTTGAAAGAGCGCCAGAAATCCTCCACATCCGTTCCGTACTTCGTATACTCGCGAGCGAGGTCGCTGTGGAGAGCCTCGGTGAAGCGAGCATTCTCAGGTTCCTTCATGTTGGAGGGATATTCCTCATGTCGAGGCTGCTCGGTGCTTCAATGGACCTCGGACGCCCTTGGCGCAGATCCCACAGAGCGACGCAGAAAGCACGACCTTGGTATATACGCGTCTATATTGATTGCCTGGGAGCGCGACGTAACCTGTTTGCCTGGGAGGATTGAAGGTAAAGCGAGTGCGGCACTGTAGCCCCACTCGGTGAGCCCTCAAAGCTCCTTCAGGCTGGTACGCGAGGCCCAAGCTGCCTAATTGGACATGCCTCTTTACATGTGATTGGCCAAGCTCCTCCTCCGGGGACCGGAGACGGGGATCCACGTAGGCCGAACGCGCTTTGCTTGGGGTGCCTCGTTCCCTGCATCCCTCGCTTGGGCTCAGACTGTAGTGTGGTTACGAGCATCCGTATTTTTAAGGTTTGGCCAATAGCATTTCCCTGCGCGTCTGGCTCAGCACGTTCAACCACCCTGGTTTAGGCCAAACTGCTAACCCCCATTGGTCAACAAGCGAGAGGGGTTTCTGAGGCCTTTCTCGACAATTCCACCCACCCCACGGACCCCATCTTTCGACCCCACCCTGTCGAGAGGGGTCCATGGTTGGGGCGGATATGAGGCCGAACCGGTGCGGGGGACCTTGGGGTTCGGCGTCGGCGGCGACTCCGACGCCGGATAAATTCGATCTCGCTTTCTTTAATAGGGCGCCGGTTTCCCGTTCCAGAATGTGCAGCTTTTTTTAGTCCGAGGTTCCAACCCATTAACACTCTGAAACTTTATTTATAGTTCCCTTATTAGACCGTTCCCATCAAACATGTCAGAGGCTGCGAAACCCGTGGCCTTCCTCGGCCTGGGGGCCATGGGCTTCGGCATGGCCACCCACCTCGTCAAGAGCGGATTCCAGGTTACCGGCTTCGACGTGTGGGGCCCGACGCTAGACAGATTCAAGCAGGAGGGAGGTATCGGTGCGACGACGCCCGCCGAGGCCGTTGAGGGCAAGCAGCATGCCGTGTGCATGGTCGCGACGGCGCAGCAGGCGCAGGAGGCCCTTCTCGACGGTCCTAACCCCGCGGTCCCAGCTCTGCCTCGCGGCGCTGTTCTGCTACTGTGCTCCACGGTTTCTTGCGGCTACGTGCAGGGTCTGGCGAAGCAACTCGAGGACATTGGCCGCTCGGATATTCAGCTCATCGACTGTCCCGTCTCCGGAGGCGCTATTAGAGCAGGCAATGGCACGTTATCTATCATGGCCGGGGCAGCCACCACTGAGGCCATTGAGAATGGGCGGGAAATTCTTCAAGCCCTGTCGGATCCTAAGAGTCTCTATATCGTCCAGGGCATCGGTTCTGGGAGCAACATGAAGATGTGCCACCAGGTCCTCGCTAGTGTCCATATCCTGGCCGCTGCGGAAGCCATGGGTCTCGCGTCCCACCTAGGCCTCGACCTACCCACCGCCGGAAAGGCCCTCGTCGAATCTGAGGGCAGCAGCTGGATGCTGGCAAATCGCCTGCCCCGGATCCTCCACCCGCAGTTCCAGCCCCTCGCTAGCGCCGTCAATATCATTGTTAAGGACACCAACATCATCACCTCTGAGGCGCGGCGCTGCGGCTTCGCCACCCCTATGGTAAGCACGGCTGAGCAGGGCTACTTCCTCGGTGTCGGTCGGGGCTTCGGACCTGATGATGATGGGAGCCTGGTGAGGCTTTTTAACGAGGGGAAGGGGAAGGTGGGGCCTGTTAAAGGGACCGCGGAGACGGATGAGGACAAGTTGAGCCTGGTGGTGAGTTTGTTGAAGGGTGTTCACCTTTCTTCTGCGGCGGAGTGTTTGGCGTTTTCGCATCGGGTGGGGCTTGATCTTGATCAGGTGCTGGAGCTGTGCGTTAATGCTGCCGGCGGGAGCGCGGTGCTCAAGCGCTATGGGGAGGATATTATTAAGGTCTTGAGGGGGGAGATTCTTCAGGGTGAGGGGCTAAGGGACATAGTGGTGAGGCTAGGACAGGCGGTTGAGGAAGCGCATAGGCTCAAGGTGCCGCTTTTGCTGGGGACGCAGGCGCATCTTGTTCTCAGGTTGGGGTTGAGGCATACCGCGGGGCCTGGGGATGGGTCGCCGGCCATGGCTGCGAAGGTGTGGATGATTGATTGAAGGAATTTTCTCTACAGTAAAGGTGACAGAGGATGTAGAAAAGATAAGGGCTAAGTATAAGTTAATCCGTTATGTTGACCTCTCCCGCCGGTAGGCATGTGATCTTTATAGCACTTAGCATCCGGTGTTTTGATTCAGCCGCTAAAGATAGCGCCACATTCAGTAATTAGCAGTAGTTTATAACTCTAATTTTCTAATTTTCTACCACTTTCCCTTGGGCCTGCGAGTCCAGGATTCTATACCGAGATCAGCTTTCAGGGCTCGGGCGATACGGTGTGTTGTGTGCATCCTCGGTAACGATCAGAACGGAAATGGGCCTCCGGCCTTCGGAAATTCCCTTCATGACGGATATGAGAGTATTGACCGGATAAAATGGACAGGTTCTCCACCCAGTGGGCCAGAAGCATGCTGAAAGGTGGAGCATAGTGTGTAATGACAGAGACGTGGTTAACAGCAAGAAGCATATCTCTGCGTGCTACCTCCTATATATAATTCACTCCTATGTGAAAGGCTTTTACAGCCAAGTTAGCGCTTCTAATTCCCTTCAAATTCCAATTTGGCGTGGACTACATCAGTGCAGTTCCTCTTTACGGGCTGTATCGCCCCGACAATCGCAACCTACTCGGGAGGAAAAATAGAGGCTAGGAATGGTCCGATTTTTCGGGATCAAGTAATTCAGGGGCGAGACGTGTAGGCGCTGCGATAGTGAGCGGCGCGTTAATCTGGCCGAATAATAATGCGGTTTCTCGGCTCATCGCCGAGCGGGGCCGAACCGAGCCTGACGGAGTGAATCCGACCGTGATATGGCCCGAAACACAGCATTCGAAGAAACTCGATCCGGTCTGGGAAGGTGTATGGGTTGGAAGTGTTGTAGTTTATCTAAACAATCTAACAAGCTAAGGTTTTGTTTGAGGAAACCTGGCGAGGCCGGTCATGTCACATTGAAAGTGCGGATGCGGCGAGTTTTTAGATTTATTTCCATCACGCTTCCCATCCCGAGCCACCAGAAGCGCTGGTACTGGTCTCGGTCCTATTTAGTCGAAGAGGAGGACAGAGGCAATTGTAAAATGATAAAGACTAACTAGCCCTGTGGATGATTACTAGCTGCGTCCTTAGTTCAGCGATAGCCACGGACGGATAAGAACAGTAGGATCTTGGACAAGAGACCTCCAATCAGGGATACACTGGCTGGGAGGATGCCCTCTCAAATGTGAGAGGCCACTAAACAATAACTGACTTGAACGGCGTGATGGTAGATACTCCACACTAACCCACTCTCCATCCCAAGGGAAGGGGCCACACCTAGAGACTCTTCTAAGAACACAGGCAGTGGCTCCGCTCCCGGAACCACCAGTCTGTCAAGCACAGTCCGGAGGTGGTTCCACCAGCAAGTAGGCGCAATAACTAAGACGGTATACTTCCCCGCGTCAGGTACAGCGATATGTCCGCAACTGCATTCGTAATATCCAATGCGGAATTAGTAGTCCGTAAGGTCGACTCGTATCTACTCTCATAGTGAACCCTCCAATACTGCCTTAAAGATATCCCAAAACACCGGCGTCCCAAAATTGTACGTCGACCAGTTTGCGCCGACGGGCAAATTACCAAGTTGGCTGCCATAGTTGAGGAAGGAGACAAACTCAACACCGCCAGCTTCTGGGACGCGATCTGGAAGGGCGACGCCGTAGGCGACCAGTCCTGGTGGATGTTTGCGACGAAAATCTTTGTCCACTTGCCGTTCACCAACAGTCCGTCTTCAGTCCATTCCAAACCTTGCAGACACCAAACGTCGTACCAAGAATGCTTCATGGCGCTTGGTTCACCTTCTCTACATTGCGCCTCGATCAATCCCACATTTCTTTTCACCAGTGGATCTCAAACGGCATATTTAAATACATATAGAATGTGCCATTTTTGTGCTAGATAGTCGGCATAAACTAGGAGGGTGATGTCTAGCACTACTGACATGCTCAAGGGCCGCCTGAGCGAAATCAGGCCTCTGGTCTAAGACAGCTGGTTTTACCTTACTCGTCGTCGCTGCCAGCACCGATGCCAGCAAGTCCAAACTCTTGCCTCTTGGCCTTGTCCCCGTCGCTACCGGCACCAATGCCGGCGAGGCCAAACTCTTGCCGCTTCTTCTTGTCGTCGTCACTACCGGCACCAATGCCGGCAAGTCCAAACTCCTGCCTCTTCGCCTTATCCTCGTCGCTGCCAGCACCGATTCCAGCAAGTCCAAACTCCTGCCTCTTAGCCTTATCCCCGTCGCTACTAGCACCGATTCCGGCGAGTCCAAACTCCTGCCTCTTGGTCTTGTCCCCGTCGCTACCGGCACCAATGCCGGCGAGACCCAACTCTTGCCGCTTCTTCTTGTCGTCGTCACTACCGGCACCAATGCCAGCAAGTCCAAACTCCTGCCTCTTCGCCTTGTCCCCGTCGCTGCCGGCACCGATACCGGCGAGACCAAACTCTTGCCTCCTGGCCTTGTCGCCGTCGCTGCCGGCACCGATGCCGGCGAGACCAAACTCCTGCCTCTTGTCGGCGCTGTGCGGGGCCGCCGCAGCAGTGGCAGAGAGGGCAGAGATGATGAGAGTTGGGAGATGCATTGCGGAGCAGGAAAGGTGATGTAGTTTGCTGCGAAATGGAAGGTAACAGTTTTTATGTTTTAAGACTTGGAACTTGTCCTTTAGATGTATTGAAGTGATACGTTATCGAAGATGATACTCTTTTTCATGTTGGGAGACGATTATTTATAGATGAAGGGATATTTATTTTTAGAATACTTCCTTCCAGCCTCAGGGTCTTGATTTGGCATTCACCCCCAGGTCACTCGAAGTTTATCCCTCATACTCCAGAGAGTAAAAAGTAACATCTCCCCAGTCTTGACTTCGACCGATTCCTTGGAGGATTCGAACTTGCACTTTGTCGAGTGAGACTGTTACGTAGGTGAAGGATTCAGCGACCCACCGTGATGGCTGTTCTAACAAGCTGGAGGCGGCGCGCCTGACGATCTCAGGAGTTATCAACTCGGCCGAGAACCGAGAACCTACCGAGACAAACCAATCGTGACCCTCCGTTATTGACTTGGACTTTAAGTTTCTCATCATGTCAAGTGTCAACTAAACGACTCGACTCGGCTGCCTTATTCGAAGTCCATTTTGACAGGATGTATCCTATCCATCGTATTACAGACGGAGCGAAAGTGGACTGTGCGCTGAAAGTCGACGTAGGACGTCACACAAGAGTCAACGGCAAGCTTAGTAATGACAGAACATTCCGTGTTGTTAGCGTGATGATCCTACTAATGGCGAGGCATTTAGTCTCGTTCGGGCGACGATCTTGATTGTACGTATACGCTCTGTCGTGCCTGTTGGTTTTTCGCTCGTGTGGCAGGCCCATCTTTCTCAGACCTCCGCCAGAGCCAAACCTGTACTAATCTCCAGATGGGGACGCAAAGCCCCAGATGCAGAGCCTCAATCCCCGCATTCCATCAGCTAGAATCAGGGAAGTGGCACGGCTCAAGAATGCCGAGTCGTGGGGTCAAGTCGGCTGTGAAGGGCCCACATCAGGTCCACCGAATGCGAGTCGGAACGGCAAACCCGACCTTGTAAATTGCCTAGACAGAGCAGACAAGCCGAGAGAGCCGCGAAGACTGGAAATCAAGGTCTACCTAGTCAAAGCTCTGGAAAAGGTGAGCTGTCGCTTTGATGCCCGGACCTATCTAGGGACATCTTATAGTAAATAAAGACCGTGGCCCGTGAGCTTTCAGATGCTCCGTTGCCGGCAAGTGTTGCTAGCGAAGCGGCATGGAGCGGAAGGAGTAATGGAGACGGGGTAGTGGAGAGTACCTTGGCCGAAAACGAAGCAGTATCTAGACTGAGGCCGGTAAGATGCCACTGAGACATTTTTCGAGTGACGGCCATAGTGTACGACACAGGTTGAGTGCACAGGCAATACTAATTACTCGGAAAAGTCATAGATCGCTTAAGGGACCCCGGTCGTATGTTAACGTTGGGACCCCCGCATGAGGGTGCGCAAGAAGGATTCAAAAGGCGCATGAAGTTAGGGTTGTTAAAAGAAGCGGCTATTCGGGCAGATATTTGCGCGGCCTCACAGATGACAGGCTGGAGGTAGGAAGGGGCGCAGGACTTGACGCATCGGGTAGACGACCTGGTTTTCCTGCAGCTGCAGCTTCCAACTTACCCTCTAGTTGCCTTAAAATCAGCTGCCGGAGCCACTTCTATGTATCAACATGTCCATGGTTTAAAACGCATTGCCACACCTTAAAGACTCAGACTCATGTCTTGTCACTACCTCACTCCAACCCCGCCGTCCCAATTTTTTTGGCATAAATGTTTTTTTATCTCTATTTGACATTATCGAGAATGTATTTGGAATCGTTGAATGCTTATATGGAACAACCATGTACCCCCTATGCCTCATGCTTCACCGTGTTGAGATCCCTAAACTCGCCCCTCAAACACTCGACGCCCTCCCTCCGCACCTCCTCCACCAGCTCTTTCACCCTGGGCGCAATCGCGTCCGCATCAAACCCAAAATACTTGTACGCGTCCTTGCCCGGCAGGCTCTTGCCGAACGATGACATTGAATACCCCGCATCGGCGTAGCGCTCCCACCCGTTGACGGCGTACGCCTCGATCACAACACGCGGCGCCGGCGAGCGGTAGCGCAGGACCTGCCGCTTGTATTCGAGTGGCTGGGAGTCGAAGAGGCGCTGGCACGGGAACGATACGATCCGCGCCTTGATGTTGTAGTCACGGCGGAGGACCTCGCGTGTCTGGACGGCGAAGACCATCTCGGCGCCAACGCCGATGAGAGTAACGTCGGCGTGGTCATCCTCGATAAAGACGTACGCGCCCTTCAGAACGCCTTCGCGGCTGGAATATTGCGGGTACTGCTCAAGGCCCTGGCGGGAGAGGGAGAGGATAGAGGGGGTGTTTTTGGCTTCGAGGGCGGCGATAAAGGCGCCGGCTGTCTCTTCGGTGTCACAGGGGCGGATATAGAGCAGGTTGGGCATGGCACGGTAGAGGGCGGCGAGGGCGATGGGCTGGTGGGTTGGTCCGTCCTCGCCGGTGCCGATCGAGTCGTGCGTTGCGATATGGATGGCTTGGAGGTTCTGTAGGGCACCCATGCGGACACCAGGGGCGGCGTACTATCGTCGGTGTCAGTTTCAAAGAAATGCTCTATAGACCATTTGTTTTATATTACTTACAATATAGAACATAAAGAAGCTGGAGGTGACGGGCAGGATGGTGCCCTTGCTGAAGGCAGCCAGACCGTTGGAGATGGAGGCCATGGCATGCTCGCGGATACCCCAGTGGATGTACCTCCCGGAATAGTCGCCGTTGATGCCGCATGTCGTGCGAAGGTCAGGCTAAACTGATCAGCACGGACGTCAGCAAGATGGGCTACAGAGATACTTACGTGTTGAAAGTCGACCTTGTCTTTCCAGATCATATTCACTGATGGCGAAAGATCCGCTGTACCGACCACCATGTTCCGTAGCTTCGATGCAAGGGGGTTGCACACCAACCCAGCAGACTTTCTGGACGCTGTGGCCGACGTGGGGAAGGACTCCTTGGGCGGAATGATGCTCCTCCAGTCCTCGGTGAACTTGCCCTCGGCCCTCTTGATGAACTCATCGTGCAGCTCAGGGTACTCCTTGCCATACGCAGAAACCAGGCTCTTCCAATCCTCCTCCAGCTTCTCTCCGCGGGGTTTAATATCCTTGAAGTAACCGTACACCTCGTCAGTCAGGACAAAGTGCTCCTCCGGGTCCATACCGAACGCCTTCTTGATGCTCTTCACCCCGTCGACGCCGTACGCCGCGCCGTGCGCCTTGGCGTCGCCCGCAACTTGGCTACCGACGCCAATAACAGTGCGCACATTGATGAAAGTCGGCTTATCGGTGCTAGCCTTGGCCTGCAGCAGGGCCTTCACCAGACCCTCGACGTCATAGCACCCTTCCTCAACCTCCAACACATCCCACCCGCAGGCGCGCATCTTAGAGTTGACGTCCTCTGTGTTGCACAGGTCAACGCTGCCGTCGCAGGTAATTTGATTGTTGTCGTAGATAACAACCAGGTTGTTAAGCCTCCAGTGGCCGGCCAGCTGGATAGCCTCGAGAGCGACGCCCTCCTGCAGGCATGCATCGCCGATCATGCACCACGTCGTATTGTTGACGAGGTCGTACCCGGGCCTATTGTAGGTGGCGGCGAGGTTCTTGGTCGCCATGGCGAGGCCCACGGCGTTGGCAATGCCCTGGCCTAGCGGCCCCGTCGTGACCTCAACGCCCTCGTGCTCGATCTCTGGGTGACCAGGGCAGATAGAGTCGTACCGCGCGGAATGGTAGGTCTTGAGCTGCGAGAGGGTCATAGCCTTATAACCCGTGAGGTGGAGGAATGTGTATTGGAACAGGCATGTGTGGCCGTTGGAGAGGACGAAGCGGTCGCGGTTGAAGTAGGAGGGGTTGCTGGGAGAGTACTTCATGACGTACTTCCACAGGGCGATGCCGATGGCGGCCATGCCCATGGCGCTCCTAGGGAGTCATCAGCATTTCCGTCTCACCCTTGGGATATGATGCTTGGACGCTTACCCTGGGTGGCCGCCGTTGAACTGCTGGCAGAGGTCTGCGATCAAGCAGCGGAACTGGCGCAGCACGAGATCGATTGTCTGGCTGTCATCTTTGTTGAATCGGTTGATGTCGCTCGACACCTTGACGGGTGACTCGCGCATCTCCTGGTTCAATGCAATGGGCGCCATTCTGTCGTGCAAGCACAAAAGATAGTGGGTGTCGATAATGGACGGAACCAATAACGGAATCGTCGGCCAGCTCACAAAAGCACAACCTTCGTCGTCAATTATACCGTGGACTCATTGCTGACTTAGACATTCCTCTTCTCCACGACGTACTAGTCACTTGACGCAGGATTGTTTCGTGAGCTGTGATGGGGATGGCGGGACCAGCGCTTCACATTTCCTATTTCCGAATAAGGAAATCGGGACCGAATCGATTTATGGACCTCAAACGTGGGGTTGGGCGTTAGTTCCCACATGGACTTGCCGTAGTCCAGCGTCTAAAAACCAGCCGAGGCACGCTCCGAAAAGGGAAATCCTAAGCACGCCCGGGGGTTGTCGTTGTGGCTGTTGTTGCCGTCGTTCCCAGCCGAGAAGTTGGCCTCCGCTTGCATTTGCCCCGTCCGTCTTCCCCGCCAAGGCCACGCGGACTCGTGAGCGCTTCGAGCTTTTCAGAGTGGGGATGGCATCGTGACCAATAGACCCGCTCCCGCATAGGACTCCCCAAACGGGAGCATGACGAGGAGCCCGAGCAGTTCTAGGCGACGCAAAAACTTGCCTTAATCATGAGCTTCGTCTTGCTCCCATCGTCTCAACCTTTACAATCACTACCTTTCATTCTCAATCTTCGTCTTGATAGTTCCTGTAGCCATGGCTCCGGCAGTGCTAAGTGATGTTGAGCTCGCTCCTAACGGAGTCGCCGAATCCCTAGAGACTCCCCCGGCCGCCGTCCCGATGTTTAAGTCATTCTCCCTCGAAGGCAAGACCATCGCCATCACGGGCGGCGGCCGAGGCCTAGGCATCACCCTGGCCCTCGCCGTCCTCGAAGCTGGAGGCAACGTCGCCTGCCTGGACATCCTCGAGGCGCCCTCACCCGACGAATGGGCGCAACTCACCAAGCTCGCCAACGCCAGCCACCGGACGGTCTCCTACCGCAGATGCGACGTGACGGACGAGGCGGCCGTGGAGACGGTGATGGAGGCCGTCGCGAGGGAGGCGGAGGAGCAGGGGGTGAAGTTCTGGGGTGCGATAGCGTGTGCGGGCATCCAGCAGCAGATTCCTGCACTAGAGTACCCGGCGTCGGACTTTGATCGGATGCTGAGGGTTAATGTTACGGGTGTGTTTAATACGTGCAAGTACACGGCGCGCGTGCTCCACGCGAAGAAGAGCCCTGGAAGCATCGTCATTATCTCAAGCATGTCGGGCAACATTGCCAACCGAGTGAGTCCTTTATGTGCTGGATTAAGTTGACTGGGCCGCTAATGGTGATAATCAGGGCCTGAGCTGTACGGCATACAACTCGAGCAAAGCCGCCGTCCAGCAGATGTGTCGCTCCGTCGCCCAGGAATGGGGCCAGTACGGCATCCGCGTCAACACGCTGTCACCAGGCGTAGGTCTTACGATGCAAATATTCCCAGGAGGTTTGGATGAAGCTAACGGAAATGCAGTACATCCGGACGGCAATGACGGACCAGCTGCTGGACGAGAACCCCGAGGTCGAGAAGACGTGGATGGCAGGTGCGCTGCTGGGCCGTTTGGGAGCGCCCGAGGATTTCAAGGCGCCGGCCGTGTTTCTGCTTTCGGAAGGGGCTGCGTTTGTGCACGGGGCGGACTTGAGGGTGGATGGAGGACATTGCGCATCCGCATAGCTTGACCGGTTGGCGTATCGCATGGGAGAATGGAGTAGAAGATAAATTTTTGGCATTGATCTATAGAGAATATTGATGCATATTGGTTCATCCCATTGTTTCTATAGCCGTTTAGGTGGCATCATGCGATGTCGGCCCAGGAGTAAACGACTAACTATTTCAGTCTGACTGGATCCTTAGGACCGCTAGCAACCTCGACCCAAATGGCCGCGAAGCCATGGCAAAGGGTCATTTTCTGTGGCCGCGTCCCTGGATGCTTCTAATGGCTCAGCTCTCAGGGATGCGATCTGTCTCTACACGCAATTCCTCTCCACCCTCATATTCAGCCTATACTTCGTGCGATCCAGAGTGGAAGTGCGAGAGAGAAAGGGAAGGGAAAACAAAAGGGGCAGGAATGGTTAGAAGTGGAATAAGTGATGATAAGCTATGTTTACGACAGTACCCGAACTAGACTTGCAGTGTGAGTGCCCTTGGCGCCCCGGCTCTAATTTACAAGGCGGTCCACCTATCCCGTCTTGGCCTCTACGGGCTTCTCCGAATGCTCCGTCGCACTAACCTCGTCCGCGCAGTCGGTCTTCTCGGGCGCCTCGCCGGGTACGCCCATAGCCGGGTCCCACCGCAGCAAGATCTTCTCCCCGGTAAAGAGCTTGTCGATCTGCTCGAGCGACAGCCACTGGGTCTCGGGGTAGGCGAAGTAGATGAGGGGGATGAAGCAGAAGTTGAAGATACAGAAGTATACGTAGGTGCGCCAGCCAATGTTATGTATGGACACGGGCGTGATCTCAACGACGAGGAACGTGAAGATCCAGTTTGAGGCCGTGGCGAGGGCGGCGGCACGGGTACGGATGGCCAAGGGCGCGTACTCAGCAGGTACTTACTCGGTGTTAGAACGTCACGGTTAAATGCTCGGGGAAGGTTTATGGGGACTTACGTAGCCAAGGAATTGCAAGGAGGCCGACAGCGAAGAAGAAGTTGAAGAGGAAGAGCATGACGGCAGCGACAATTCCGCACACCTTTCCGCCGTCGTATACCGTCCCGGCAAGAACTGCCATGCAAGCACACTGCCCTGCAGCGGCAAATAGCATCAGCTTGCGCCTACCGAGGCGGTCAATGACCCAGATAGGGATTAGCGACGACAAGAAGTAGGCAACGCCGTTGAATCCTGCCAGGAGCAGAGACAGGTTGTGGGTCATCCCCACCGACTGCTGGAAGATGACGGGGGCATACTATATCAACAATTAGCCAGAGAAACATGAATTAAAGAGAGGGATATAAACGCACGTAAGTGATGAGGTTGATCCCGCTTAGCTGTTGTTACTCTCTAGTTAGCTCCGTGATCGGCATCCTGTTTTCACAGAATTTTCAACTTTACCTGCTGCATGAACTGGCCGCCGACTCCAAGAAGTGTACGATACAGGAACCTCTGCTCGCCATTTTTTAACATGGCCTTGAAGCTGCCAGTCTGCGCTGCCTCGCGCTCCTCCCGGATGGCCTCCTGGATCTCAGCCATGTTGCGGTTCAGGCGCGGATCGTCCTCGCTAATGGACTTGGCGTCCGGCTGGACCGCCCAAAGGACGTGGCGGGCCTTTTCGTGGTGGTCGTGGGCGACGAGCCACCTGGGCGACTCGGGGAGGACGGCCACGCCGATGAAGGTGATAATGGCGAAGAGGATCTGCAGGGCAAGCGGGAAGCGGAACTGCGAGTCGTTCTTCACATAGGACATGCCGTAGTCCACCCAGTACGAGAGCATGACGCCGAAGATGTTGATGGCCAGCTCAATGGCGAGGCCTTTGCCACGGTTCTTGGCCTTCATCAGCTCCGAGTGCCATACGGCTGCAATCCTCGGTTTTAGCACGTTTTCCACTTTGACAAACGCGAGTTAGGAGGGAGGAATCCTTACGGATGGTGCTGGTATTCATTCCGTTGCCCAGACCCGCGACGATGCGCCCGACAATCATTTGCGGGATGCCAAACGACGCGGCCTGAAGCACGGCACCAAGGCTCAGGACGACGCACCCGATCATGATGCAGCGCCGGCGGCCGAGGCGCTCGCCGGCGAGGAGGCAGAAGATGGCGCCGAAGAAGCAGCCGATCTCGTAGATGGCTACTACGGTGCCCTGGAGAGAGGAGCTGCCAGAGGCGCCATCGGTGGTGTCGATCTCGGGGAAGGTGCGCGTGAAGGCGTCGCCGGTGAGGAGGCCGGACATGACGCCCTGGTCGTAGCCGAAGAGGAGGAAGCCGGAGCCGGCGGTGGCTGTTATGGCCCAGTTGAGGGCCCGGCCGGTGAGGATAGTCATGTTGGGCTCGCGTGTTTCGTCCGCCGACTCGGAGTCGTGGTTAGGTTAGTGGTTAACGGAGCTTCGGCTAAGGTTTGACGATGAAGGGGGGACGGTGCGACGTTTTGTATTTACATGCCCTCGAGGTTCGGCTCTAAGTTTTGGTCCCTGTCCGCTCGTCACCACTGCGCTGAGGACATGATTCGCGAAGTTCCCATTGAAAACCCAGCATTTGTTCCCCGGACACGGCCGACGGGCCCCACCCCCAGACCCCATCCGGGGAAGGGAACAGGGTTCGAAACAGGGATGCCACGAGTCATCTCTCGGCCCTTCTTACCCCAATGGAATCTGGGAGCGAAGAAGAGGAGGTGCCGGCGTGTGTGGGGTGTGTGGGGATGACCAATACGGGCGAAGATCGCCAATGTGGCGGTAATTAGCTCCGGGGGACTGCGCTTGGAATTTCTTTTCTGGCGGGAGTGGCAGTAGAGAGGGATTTCAAGGTTAAAGCGGCATTTCCTGGTCAGGAAAAAATGCGAATCGCCGACCCGAAACGCCGATGCCAGGGAAAAGTTCTATTGCCAGAGCAGGGCAGTCCGGTAGAGCGGAGTTGGCGACATTATCGCCTTCGGGAATCGAGCTTGGGGCTCATTTACCCCGAGAAAGTGGTCGAGCTCGACGTGGTCTCTAGTGAACATCTCACTTACTCATAATCTTAAGACAGTCTTGTACCGTCTAGGCTAGAGGAGAGAGCCTTGGTCGCCACAGTGGCTGGCGAAGTAATGTTCAAGCCGGCCGGCAATTTAGCACTCTTAGCCGACAACCCGAGTGGCGAAGATGGTCAGCAATTTGAGAGAGGCTCAGTGTGTCCGAGCTAGGGCGTCATAGCGAAGGAGATCACCAGGCGGGTCTGGGACAGGTTCAACATCCTAGGTCCCGGAGCGCGGTGTTTTGTGTACTAATATTCTGCGCAGATTGGGGTATTCTTGATTAGGATAGGATAGGGCACTTTCTCCGCTCCTCATTCACATCACTCTTACAGAACCACACAGGGCCAGTCTGCGTATGGGTACTAAAGCTAATTTTAGGCCTTGGTTTAAATAAGCCATTCGTCCTCCGAAATACTAATAGGTAGATGTCCAGTAGGGCACCCTAGTGAGAATATCCGTCTGGCCCCCCTCCCCGACAATCGGCCTTCCCGAGCATAGTACGGGGGGGCTTGGTTCCCCAGGTCTCCACCTCAAGGTCCGCTTCGACTTGCCCCTCTTGAACAAAGAAATTTGCGCTCATATGGGAACCCCACCTCCGCTTCCACTACCCCGAGTTCCTCTCACCTTAATCAATTCGGCTCCGCCTAACAAATACGGCGATGCCAACAGCTGTGAAAACACCAAATGGACAGGGCCAGCCCGCAACGCCAGAAAAGCCGTCGCGACTCACCCAAGAAGTGCACGCGAACACGCACGGGGTGCCTCAACTGTCGCCGGAAGAAGCGCAAGTGCGATGAGATCCGCCCGACATGTGGCACCTGCAGCCGGAGGAGCGAGCGCTGCGAATGGGGCCTCAAGATCAGCTTCCGAGATGAGAACGCCCAGGCGCTTGACAGAGCTCATCCTTCCATGAGGAGGATGGCCAGGAGAAGACCGCGGGAGTTTGAGATCCTCGACGTTACGGCTGAGGTCATCCGGGACTATGACTTGCCGTCACCGCTGCTGGCAGAGTCGGACGATGAACAGGTCGACGCTGGCGGGTCCGCGTCGACTCCGACGCCGGTTGAGACGCGGCAGAGGCAATACGATGCTGTGTCGGATGACCGCCTAGCGCTCTGTAGCGATGCGGTGCCATCGGCATCCAACTGTTTCGACACCTCAAGCCCTAGTATCGGAGCCAACGATGTATCCCCCCCATCTGTGCGGCACCCCGAGACCGCAGTAGCGGGCCTGCTCTACCTGGGCCAAGGTGGCGCGCCAGAGCCCACGGCTGACGATCCTCTACAAACGTCGCTGGGACCTGTGCCGATGGACATGATCACGGACTACTTGGACAACATCCAGGCCTTCACCCCGGAAGGGTCCTTTGAAGATGGTGTCTTCCTCCCAGGATCAGCCTACCATGAACTGCACTCTACATTGAGGAACCACCTGATCCAAGAGGTCAGATCCAACGGGCCGACACGCCCGGCAACCCCAGAAAGCCAGCAAGGTACTACGGCATTCAGTGAAGTGACTGGGCCAGCCGTAAGCGGATCGAGGACATCAGAGCGCCCCTCCACCGCCATTGATGCTCCACTACTGGAGAAGGAGGAGGAGATGCTCCTCTGGAGGAACTGGTTCGACGAGATAGCACCCTGGCTGGACAAGTTCGACAACGAGCGCCACTTCCAGCACATCATCCCTACCATGGCCGCCTCGCACGACCACCTCCACTACTCCATCCTCGCCCTCTCGGCTCGGCAGCTCGAGCTCAAGGAGACCACGCGGCCGACCGGTCGCAGCCTGGCCCTCTACCAGCAGGCCATCCACCTCCTCCTCCCGCACCTCCCCTCTCGCAGCACGGCCGTCATCGCCTCCTGCGTCATCCTGTGCGTCCTCGAAATGCTGAGCTGCTCCCCCAAGGCGTGGAGGCGGCACCTCGACGGATGCGCTAGTCTCATGGAGGCGGTGGGCATCAATGGTTTCGTCGGCGGCGTTGAGGAGGCGCTGTTCTGGTGCTTTGCGAGGATGGATGTGTGTGGAGGGCTCATCTCATCTGTGAAGACACTCATACCCGTGTCCCACTGGGCGTCCAAAATGGACCTCAAAGCGGACGTGGAACTCTTTCGTTCTAGGGAGGGCTTCGACAGCTGGGCCAACTATGCAGTCTACCTCGTCGCGCAGGTACTCGACCTCCTCGCGCCGGTTCCCACGGCGCCGCTTGACGTCCCCAGCCGGACTGACCCCAAATTCCGCACCCGCTGGCTCGGGCTGTGGAAGCACATCTCGGACTGGCACGACCTCCGCCCGGCGCCCCTCCTACCCGTCATCACCATCGCCTCATCTGACACCTCGCCCTTCCCGACAATACTCTTCTCCAACCCGGCGGGTATATCCGGAAACCAGCTGTATCACACGGCCTCGATCCTCATGCTGCAGAACCAGCCGCCTGGCCTGCGGCTGACGCCCAGGCCGCGGAGCATCCTCTGGCATGCACGCCGAGTGTGCGCTATTAGTATTTCCAATGACCACCACGGGGCGTGGACGAATGGGATACAGCCACTGTGGATTGCGGGACGGTGCATGAGCCACCCGGCGGAACATAGGGCTATACTTGCGTTGCTGGATAGGATTGAGAGGGAGTCTGGGTGGGGGACGAGGTGGCGGGCTGAGGACTTGAAGGAGTTCTGGGGGGATCTGGGCGAGTGAAGCTACGTTGGGAAGGCATTGCGCATTGCCTAGAAGGTCTATGCGGGAAATGTTGGTTAACGAGAATTGATGCATTTGCGCATCGCCGGGGATAATAGCAACCGATTCAGTCGTAGGACACCTAGTTAATTTCTGACACACAGTCGTAGTGGACTGATATCCTCTACAACGCCCCTTCCGCCCGTTTGTCCTCCTGCTCATATCCTTCGGTCACCTCGAACTTAATGCAGCACCTTCCTGCTTTTGGAAGAGACAATCGTCACATGGCAATACCCTAAAGTCTATCCCATCCCTTTCCAGGATCATGACCCCACAATCTGAGCCTATCAACGCCGGCCCGTAAACCGCTTCCTCACCGTTATCGCCTCGAAAGCAGCCCAGAGTACGTGCGTCTCAAGTCTATAGAGCCCAGGCACGGTATAATCCGCATCTTCGGAATCTGCATCAAAGTGAAACCCGACGACAACCTAGCCGAGGCCCACGCAATTCGCCTAGTTGCGGAGCGCACCTCCGTTTCCGTACACAGGATCTGATGTGTTTTTGTCCACAGGGGCGCCGCGTACATCGCCATGAGCCGCATCTAAGGCACGATGGCGCGGTACAAAGGGATGGACCGCGTAGAGGAATGCAAGGCGGGCATCCTTGCCTAGCTCCGCGCCAAAGTTACTCCGATCCGCGCCGAGCTCCACTAGGCTCCCGTGGACAACATCAACATCGATGCCGAGTACAGTTATGTTCAAAACTCCCTTCCTCATTATATGTAAGCGTTCTCATTCTCAGGCATGGTGGGGACCTCTAGGTACATAAGTCTACCTCTCCACTTCTTGGTATCTGGAATGAGGGTGCTGTCATCACTAAAACGCCGCTTTTAAACCATCATTCCCGACTGTCAAAGGTATTCATTTGTATCTCAAAGTAGGGTTATTGGACACAGAGAACGACCGCCCCACCGCAAACGGTGCGAACCAGTGCGGCTGGTACTTTGCCCAAGCGGCTGAAATACAAATACCGAGACAGCACCTGACTACCCAACCCCTCGACCCTAGCATAGGAACGCCGATGCTGAGTCGATTACAACTTCAGCCCTCTCATTACAAGCAAATTCGGCGCATAGCTTCATAATAGCAAAGTTCCTCCTGAAGACTTGCTAAAATGCAAGCCTACCTGAATCTGCGCCTTTCTGAAGTGTCCCCTTGCTATCCTTTTGTACTGTCTGACAAGGCGAACCTGTATTTGCAGATACGACTTAAAGTCGCCCTGTAAAAGATCTTCGTCCTCACGGGACCTCTTCTGATGCAGTTCTTGATTGAGCTGAACAAATACTTAATTAGGTTTAAGTCTGGCAAGTATAGCGCCTGATATTCTATTAATACGCCTGCTCCAGCGAGCATCTCCTTGATTCTTAGGGAGAAGAAGTGGAATGAGGCGTTGTCCATGAATATGACAGATCTTGATTCTGGATATCTGCTGTAAAATGGTAGAAGCCTTTCGAGGAAGCCCTCGACTACGTGAACATCTGTATTTTCCTCATATATCTCGCAATAGATAACTCTGTTCACGGTGTATGCTGGCAGCATGTGGGTTCTCTTTCCTCGATGAAATCGCTTGAACTGCACTGGTGTCACTCCTTTTAGAGCGTAGCCCTGTCCTAGTATTGCAAGCCCACGATTGCTTCTGCTTTTATCGATGAATATCATTTGTTCAGGCTTATAATACGATCTTTGTTCTATATAATTGTCTTGGAGGCTCTGGTTACGTTCTTTTGTAATGTTCTGCGTGACCTTCTTAGTCCAGCCGCGTTATTTTAGCGTTCTACTGATCGTTACTTGTGATATGTTAATGCGATATTGTTTATATTGAAAATCAGCCATGTTTTATTAACTCATGCAAGGGTTCTGGTTCTGATCTAGCTGGTTCTTTAAGACCAACCACATGTTTTCTGTCACTTCCCTAGGTCGACCAGTAGTCTTTCGGGGGGCGTTAATAGTGCCACGTTCAAGGATCTTCCGTCGCACGTTGCGAACAGTTCGTGTGGAGTAAGAGACAATTAAAGCTACTTCCTTGTCTGTGATACTTTCTTCGCCTTGTAGCTTGCTTATAATGACACTCTGGAACTCGGATCGCTGGACTTTGGATAGGTTTGGGTGCCATCGTGGAGGATGCAGGCTCGACGTTTGCCTCAGAAACTTCATTCCAGGCACCCTCGCTACTTGTAGCAGACACCGGTAAAACGTTATTCCGGAATTGACCAACCGCCTTGAAGCGACGGCTTAGTCATTTTCGCACCTGGAAGGGCAAATTAATGCGCACCTCGGGTGCACCTGTTGCGGCGCCCGTAAGCCTGTTCGACTACCACTCTGCGATTGTGTCGAGGCTGAGTGTGGGGACAACCCCACTTTTGCTTCAAACCAACCCTTGCAAGATTCGACAAGGAGCACATCCCCGAGCAGCTACCATGGTAAGGTAGCTCAAAAGACATCCAGTATGACATATATCTAACTTTCTCACTATTTAGGCTACCCAAATGGCCGAGATATCCAACTCTAACACGCTCGTCACTATCTCGAACCCTCCAAAAGCAAACCTCGAGTAAGCGCTCATTGTAGTATCATCTTTGTCCGCGAGCTGAAACATTGCGCAGTATCATTGTTGTGCATGGTATGAATGCTGGAGGGAATGAAACTCATGCAGAGGATACATGGACACACGACAGCACTGGGGTGAATTGGCTTAGAAGCCTGCTGCCGAATCGGCTTCCTAGCGCGAGGATTCTGGCTTTCCAGTACAACGCGAACGTTGCATTTGGCACATCATTAGCTGGGGTGGAAGAGCAGGCAGTTAACTTGCTTGGATGTCTGAAGCTAAAGCGAAAGGTTCTACACTTCTTATCCTTGAGTCACAGCTCCACCTAGCGGTTTGTCACGACTGACGGCTTCTACAGCTGAATATCGCCCGACCGATCATCTTTGTTGCCCATAGCCTAGGAGGTATCATTGTGAAAGAGGCTCTAGCCACTGCTCTCCGAGAGTACGACGCATACCCCATGATCTGGACATTCACATACGCCATCTTCTTCCTCGCCGTGCCACACAAAGGCTCGCATCACGCCGCGTTGGGACAAGTGCTTGCCAACATCCATCAAGCAGTAACTATTCAACCTAGCAACTCATTTCTGGAAAGCATGAGGTGGAATTCAGATTATAATAAGGAACTAAATGCCAGGTTTAAACCCCTTCATGAAGCTTACAAGTTTTATAGCTGGGTCGAGGCACTGCCGTTGCAGTCGTGGGGCATAGTAAGCTCCTCATTCTCCTTTCTACACGGTATTGGTATTGACCGTTCGCAGATAGTCCCAAAGGAGTCGGCCACTCTTGGGCTGCCAGCAATCCAAGAAGAATATCGCACCGCCGAGCGTGACCACAGAACAATCTGCAAATTTTCAGGTGCCGAAGATCCTGAATGGATTGAATTATCTGCAACTATCGCCAATGCAGCGAGGAATGCAACAAATTCGTTCGACTATACCCCGACAATATGCCATCGCAGAGGCATATTTGTGATTCGGGAAAGGCAGGACGAAGGTAAGGGACCTAGAACATCTTGGACAAATAGCATGCATGCTGAGCTATTTTGGTTAGAGGAAGAAGCTGTTTCTCTCCTTGAAGCAAACAACAACGCCCGAGGCATACTTAACGGAATAGACGAGTTCCGCAATGGCAATGAGCTCCGGAGAAAAGAGAAGGAAGTCGACGATGCCAGAGACAGTATCTGGACACTCGCCGCTCTGCTGCTAGCTGTGATCACTCCGATACTGAGGCTTCTCAGTTTATTTTCTCCGACCATGCTGTTTGCGAATGTAGCATGGGCTGGCGCCCTGGCCATTTTGCCGAGCAAAGAAGAGGCATTGGAGAAAGCCCTCGAGGGCCAAGAAGCCGAACAAACGGTAATGCAAGCCGAGGAATGGGCAATTGGGGAGCTAAATGATCTCAATCGGGGAGTTCTCCAGGCGTTACATATGCTTGAGCGCGCCATTAGCCTTCACGACGTGGCAGTTCAGGACGACGCGGATGCCCTGCAGCTGAGTGACACCTCCAAACTACAGCAAGAGCTCCTAGAGGGAACGGAATTTATCTATCAAGATCTACACAAGCGCCATCAATCTTACAATAAGGCCGAGGCTGTGTGGAATAAAATTGAGAACGCACGGAAGGAAGCGGCTGGACAAGATGATAAGGAGTTTTGGATTTCGACGGCTAAAACGATACAGGAGGAGAAGGATGCGCAAGAGAAGGATCCAGAGGATGATTCGTGTTGTGTGATCCTATAACGCGAGTGTGGAGGGCGACGGGTGGACGATGAGGTAACGATATGATTTAACTCGAGCGGAGCAAGAGACATTTGTTGAAGCTATTTTCTTGTCTGTGATACTTTCTACGCCCTGTAGTTTGCTTTATAATGCCATAGTGGGGGATGCAGTGTCGAGGTAGGGAAAGAAATTCCATTCCGGGCGCTCTCATCACTTCACAGTGGATATCGGAGAAAGTCGCTGTGTAAGTCTCTTCGTGATATGTGGGCAGTATACAGTGCCTAACCGGTCCATTCGACACTATGTGGGACACGCGGACATTTGGTATGTACAATATGGAAAGAGGAAGGCACTTATATTCATAACTGTATGTAAACCTCTCGCCGGGATTAGCGGATCTCTTCGAGTTCTACCTGTACGCGGGCGATGAGGTCATGCTGACCCACGGCGATCTGAGCTGTGCGAACGTCCTGGCCCGTGGAGACTAAGTGATCCGCCTCGTGGACTGGGAAACGGCAGGATGGTTCCCGCCATATTAGGAATATACCCGCGCCAAGAGACTTAACTCTTTATAATATGCTCTAGGAGCCAAGGCCGACAGGTTCATGGACCCGACGTCATACGAGCTGGTCAGGGATAGAATCAAGCCGAAGTGCTTTAGTCCGTTCTGAGGGTGCAAGAGCATGGTATCTAGAGCGGGCGGCCTCATCGTGGCGCTCCAGTCAACTGGCTTTCTGCAGGCGCCCGTCCAGCCTGATGCGGTCCAATCCGTGACAGCTTTGGTGCTCCCGCAGGACGGAACCTTTTTCCTCAGCGCGATCCGGACCGCCGTATCACTCGCGGCTCGATAACTGGCCGCACACATTCTCAGCCGGGACCTGCCCGGCTGCCGGAGGGAGTCACCGACGCGCACGCGCGAAGGATCGGGGCGGCCCTGCCCCTGGACGAAGGACACGGGTCCTAACAAGGTGAACTTACCATTTTCCGGGACATCCTCGAACCGACTGCGGACGGCAATGTCTGCGCCAGGATCTCAGGTCTTCCGGTTTTTCTTCTACCAGGGGGTCTCAGTCTACTGTGATGCACGCGCTCTTATCTCCGCTCCAGTCCCCTCGTATTCACCAGTATCACCGAACCACATCCCTGAAATCCTGTTAGATTACCGGAACCCCGTCCGTCTCTCTATTCCTATCTAACTGGGTGGAAGCTTAGACCTCCTTATATAGATAGTCCGGGTATGTGGCAAATGCCTCTGTCCGTGGCCACATAGTCGGTTGTAGAGGATTTGTGACAGACGGATTTAAGGATCACTCTACTAGCGCATACCTTATAGCCCCTATTCCAACACATGATCTATCATCTGCCAGTCCTAGCATGATAACTCGCCCTGACGGGCAGCCCAGTGCTACCGTAGATCCGAACAAACAACTATCTGACATGGTCGATGCATGGCTAGGCCATACAACCGAACTTGACGCCCGGCAGTCCGGTGGAAGCCACAAGACATTTTGCTTGTGTCGGCAGACCCACCGCTGATCCGTGCTAAGGCCATACCCATATCTATATCCAGGTCCGCATGCATGTTCATCGTTCTCGCCAGAGCCCGACGCGATCTGTCGGCCATCGGGCGAGCCTGACGTTGAAAGGGCAGTCTTGGCACTCCCCAGAACCGCTCCGGGTCTGGACCCTCCGCGACCAGTTTCCCAGATCAGCCGACATTCTGACTTCGTCCGTTGTCGGCAGTGTTTGCCGTTTGTTCCTCCTAACTGGAATAGGTAGAGCGCGCACACATTATTTATAATAGTAGCGTTTATCTGTGAGCATTCACGGTACAAGAATGGAAGGCCACCAGGTGTTCTAGAATAGTCCGGCGGAGATTTATGAGGCGTTATGAGGCGTCTTCCCTTCGCAGCTGAGCACCTGCTTCAGCTTTGTATGGCTCCTAGTGTTAATGGGGCTTGCTAGTCCTGCTCGGACTTCTACTGGCGATCCTCGGCTGAGTGCCGGGTTATAACAGATTGCTATTGAAGTCTTGGGTCGCGCCGGAGTGGTGGGTAGCTTATCTGCGGCAAGATTTACAAGGCGGGGTAGCGGGGAGTCAAATACCGGGCACTGATTAAATATATATAGTAGGAAAATGGTAGAGACTGATTGGACCGCATCCACGATTTCCGGTTTGGCTCTGTCGCTCGTTCACTGACATTTAATCTATGCGAAATACATTTGATATTCATGTTTGCCCAGCCCTGGGCATCGACAAATCGGCACAATGAACACACGGCATATACTCAGCAGAGACTGTTAGACTGAGAGTATTAAGAGTCCGCCTGCCACTACAATGCGGGTCTGTATCGCGTTCGTAGCCTTGATTGTGCACGTCTCTGCCATCGAGACCAACCCGCAGCCGAGATGAAACTTTTCTCAGTCGCCGCCCTCGCGCTCGTCGGTCCCGCCCTGGCGGGTCTGCGTTTCGGATGCTCGACGCTGACCATCCAGAGACTCGACCCTATCGTCGAGCCCGGCGTAGCCCCTTCTGCGCATCTTCACCACATTGTAGGCGGAAATGCCTTCAACGCATCCATGGAGGGCGATGTTGGCGAGAGGGCTACGTGCACCACGTGCGAGATGTCCGAGGACTTCTCCAACTACTGGACCGCCGTGTTGTACTTCAAGCACCCGACCAACGGCTCCTACCACCGTGTGCCGGTCACGAACAACGCTGCCCTGGCTCCAGGGACGGTCGGCGGAATCACCGTCTATTACACGCAGTTCGATTTCTACACGGATGGCCTAGACAGGCAACCCATTACGGCCTTCCCTCCAGTGAGTTTGTGTGCCGCTGTGGCGTCTGCATAGTTCTAACTGTCTCCAAGGGCTTCCGTATGACGGTTGGAAATCCGGGCGTCGACGATCCTGCTATAGCCAGGTCCGCCGTCGGATTGCGCTACAACTGTCTGCAGACTCTGATCGACAGAGGTCCGGAGCTGGTCGATTTCCCCGATAGGCCATGCCCAGCGGGCATCTTCGCTGTCCACCATTTCCCAGCGTCAGTAATCCATCCCACTACAAGACGGCAATCCCTGCTAACTCGTTTTAGATGTTGGGATGGCATAAACCTCGACAGCCCCGACCATCAGTCTCACATGTTCAACACTATGGACCGCGGTGGCTTCACGAATGCTCCCCCGTGTCCGGAGTCCCACCCCGTGCGTGTGCCGCAAGTCACATACGAGACTGTCTGGGATACGACACCGTTCAACGACATGTGGCCTGAAGATGGCTCTAACCCGTTCGTCTGGAGCTTTGAGGGCAGTGCCTACGGCACCCATGCCGATTACTTATTCGGATGGAAAGGCGATTCGCTCCAGCGCGCCATGGATACCCCAGAGTGCTTCTACGACGGATGCGGCTCTATCACCAAGCAAGCCATGTCTACGGCTAACGAGTGCAAGGTTGACACTGTGGTGAATGAGGAAACTGACGGATGTAAGTCTTAACCGTCTTGGTGATTTATGTAGATTTATACTGACTCTTACAGGGCTTACGTCGCGTCCTGGACAAGATGATTAATTGGATGGTATGTGTGTGTGTACTTAAGTTGTAAGGAAATTATTTGCTTCTATCACTCGTTGGTTAAATTTAATCTTCTTCTACTGCTTTCTTCTTGCAGGTGGATTCATGAGATCTCCTCGGTGTTCCCGGTTTCAAAGGTTACGCGTTTACCTTTTTGGCTAGTCGAACTTCTGTGCCAGGGTGTTAGCCTTCAATATCAACCCTACAATCAGAATTCGGTGCATACAGAGGTTGCTGCCGCTGCATTGTGAAATAGTGCAAACCTCACGCCGTCTCTTCACTGGCACGTTGGCAACTCTCATGGGGAGGTGTAGGAAACCTGGCAGGTTGCATTCATTTTCCCGCAGGGCTTCCCGAGTGACTTCCCTTTTTCAATCCGTCCCCGTGCATTACAGCTCGTAACTCCTAGAGTGCCGGCGGACATGAGATTCAGCCATTTCCCACCCATGCAAGATCTACGCTTGCGTGTGGGCGACTGTAGTTTTCCCAGGGCCGTGTGCATAGCCAAAACACTGGCAGCGGGGGCAGGCTCCTGATTCTTGAATTTCCAGGTACCCCAGTCTGTATAGCCAATTGCCCCAGTCTGTATAACCATCGCCTACCGGAAAATGTAGGGTACTCTAGGCTTCCGAAAATGGAGGGTCTAACTCTTCCAGAATGGGAACCCCAAACAGTGACACGAACCTTTTGTGAAATATTGCTCCCTCAAATTCCTCATCTCGTAATCCGTCAACGTAGCAGTAAACCCCCACTGACCCGAATTTTGCGGCTCGTGATAATCCACGTGGGGCCTATTTTGGGCCCATCGCGGAGGGCACGCCTGAAGGTGAGGATCGGCAAGGCACCCCCCTCTTTCCGGTAGGTCCCGCCCCTTTGGGGGATGAATCAACTTCTGATGCTGTCACAGCGTCTCCGCACTTCCAATTACAGGGTGACTTATACGGGAGTGGGAGACAATGAGGTCATGAGAGCCATCTCGGCTCAGGAAGAGATGGAGGGAGTTCTGCTTCTGAGGTTGAAAGACAAGACTTCAACCAGCACGGGAGCTTCCGGGCATTGGACTCTCGTCGGTTGGCTGTCACTGATGGTAAGGGAACGTTGCAAGTGGCTGTCCCGAGCGGTGCTAAGCGATGGGAACCCAAACGGGGAGTCCAAAACTTGAAAATTAGCCTTCTTCACCCTGGCCTACCTTAGGAGCTTTACTAGTATGTCTCATTTTGGATACCCTAGGGGGACCACTCTCAGATGTGACAAATCCCGGCTGGAATACAGAAGTCTATTAGAAGGGAGGGGACAGGGAGGGGACCGCCCTTTGGAGTACCCGGCGTTATCGGGATGGTCGGCCGTGAGGACACGATATTTTGAACGGAGCACTATAGTCCCTAACCGTCCACCCTCGAGGGTGTATTCGAAAGATTATAGCGCACAACCATTCTCGGCCACAACCTAAACCACGCAGAGAGTTGAAATACATAGCGTGTAATATCGTTAGATGGGTGTCCATTAGATGTATCTATGTAACTGCATGCAAAATCAGATCCTCCTCCTGTGGTTCCCATGCCGAACATGCCAAAAAGTGACAAAGCCAGCGCCGGAAGTGCAGCCCAGGGGTATATGACCTCCCAATACCGTCCCGCTCCTCCCTAGACCTCTCCAGCAAACATCCTACACAAGGGTTCATCTGTCGTACCTTCGTATCATCCTAAAAAAAAATGATGCGGCAAGATGAAAATCTATACGTGCCAAGCAACGCCCCATGCCAAACAGAAAAAGAGTCATCATGAAGCAGAATTATCATTACCGCGCAATCCCATACTCCTCGGCAGGCGAAACTCCCCGCTCTCGCACAGGTGAATGCGCCTCCGCCTGCGCGTGTCCTTGCCCCTGCCCCTGTCCCTGGCCCGGCATAGGCTCTTGCCCCTCCGAGATCCAAAACTCCGTCTTCTTCCGAATCCCCGGCTCTAGTGGGATGTCGCTGCCCTCGCTCTTGCTCAGGCTCGGCCTCACGTTCGAGCTCTCGATGTACGTGTCCTGCGCTGCCAAACTCAGGTCGCCGGCGGGGTCCCTAAGCTTGCGCGAGAAGCGGTAGCCCGACCGCGAGTGGTTGGAAGCGTACCGCGGAAAGTAGGAGCCTGCATGCGAGCGGACGGCGTTGGGGAAGAAGTATTGGTAGATCTGGCGGGAAAGGGCGAGGTTGGCGGCAATTTGGCCGAGGTAGAGTTCCAGGTTGGACCAGATGGCGGCGATGGCGTAAGACCCTGGTGATGTGTTAGGTTGAGACTAGCTAGAATAGGCATATTGGGGAGCACGTACAAGTCAGATCATCTGTCTTGAGACCCAGCGAGGAGGCCCGGGCGATTCCGAAGCCAGTGGCCCTACGATGTGTTAGTGGTATTTCCTAAGGGAGAATATAAAAAGGGGAAAACTCACAGGAGACCCATGCTCATGAGGCCGACGACCATAGCCTTAGTCCTGAGCGGGATGCGCACCTTCCACACCACCACAAGCGGCAGTAGCGAGCAGAGGAAGTCCGTGACGATCGAATACGCAATGGTGAAATAGATCGAGTAGATCCGCACCTTCGGATCCCAGCACTTCGCGTCCTCCCTCCAGTAGCCCATCGGCCTACACTCCGCCAGCAATATGATAATAACTCCCCCATTCGTAATCACTAGCCCCGTCATCGCAACCCAGAGCACAATCTTCAATTTCTTCGAGTCCTTCATCCGCAGGATAAGCAGCATAATGCTCAGCTTTAGGAAGCATATCCCCGCAAAGAGCAAGATCTGCGCGGGCCATCCGAGCATGTTGTTCGTGTCGTAGTTATCCGGGTTGTCCAGCCATGCCCTGTGCTTCCCGTTCTCGTAGTCGACGCATTGCACGACTTCTATAGCCCAGCGTGCGGTGCCGACGGTAATGGAGGCCAGCAGAGTGGCGTCGTCCCAGCCGAGGTTGCGGTTGCGGGCGCGTACGAAGAGGCGGAGGACGCCGGTGAGGAGGGCGAAGAAGATGAGGACGGTGGAGATGGCGATGAGGGCTGGGCCCACGGTTTCGTTGGGCGGCATGTCCTCATCAGAGGCCATCGTTTCCTGTGGTCTCGCTCTGGCGAGTCTCTTACGCTTGACGGCAGGTGGGCGTGAGGGGAGGTATGTCCAGGGTTGTCCGGGGGGGGAGGAACCGGGTGAATGGGTCTGTGAGAGGATCACTTTCTTTAATGTGTTTCCCTCGAATTGTGGAGTTTAGGCCGGCCGGACCCCGGCCGGCACTGGAAAGGTTTCGACGATGGCGCGGAAAGTGCAGAACGCTGCGCGAATACTAGCTGTATCTTTTCCCAACCTAGACCGCCAAAGGAAGGTGGCCAGAAGGCAAGAGTGGCTGGAGGGGAATATTTCAGCCAGAGCGAGGGCGACGATCAGAGGGGGCCGGTGAAGAGACCGTCGATGGCCCTAACGCGGCGAACAAAGGATCGTGGACCCCGGTGCTGAGGACCCACAGACAAGCTACGTGCAGCATGACAAGGGGGGCCCTAAAGTTAAAAGGGAGAAATCGAGCACAGGGTGGACGCAAGAGGACAGGACACGAGGGGAGAACCAAGTTGTCCTGGGGAATGGAACAGCAGCAAGTCGATCGATCATACGAGATGGATGAGTGACATTGAAAATATCACTAACCCCCTGTAAAGGATCGGCGGTGGGGCTCCTTCGGCTGCGTTTGTGGCGTGTGTGATGCCCGCATTACTGCTGAACAATGCGAGTGTCCCGACAGGTGGGGGAAGAAGTGGGGGCCCTTAATCGGCGGACCTGATCGCCGGAACAGAAGGCCGAGAGGGTGGAGAGTTGAAGAATCCGAGGCGGCAGCCGGAAGGACGCCGATTGCCGATAACAGCGCTGGATTTTCTGACTCGGCACAAAGTGTTTGTCCTAGAGGGAGCATGGCGGGAACGCGGGCGCTTCTCGACGCCATTTTCCAGCCGATGGTAGCCAAGACAACGAACCGGAGGCTCCCCGGCTTGGCGAGTGTTACGATGTCGCAGAGCGTCGCATTCCTTCGCTGGAGGGAAGGGCAGAGATTAAGCTTCCTGGGGTCCCCCTCTTGGCGGGGTGTTCTCACTGAACACGTAACCCTCGCGCAAAAAAAAAAAAAAAAAAAAAAAAAAAAAAAAAAAA